>JANAVB010026118.1:0-58890 GCA_029216955.1 Iris pallida | reverse complement strand
TTGGCCATTAGTCTCCCAACCTGCCCAGTGGTGTTTGTCCTTGCCGTCGCATTGGCCCTAGAAGAACTTAGTGAAGAGGGATTCGAGAGAGTGGAGCGAGAGAGTGGAGCACCTACTTGGGAGGGGAGCAAACGGCCATGGTGTACAAGGGGATGGACGATAGAGCGTGTTTGATAAGGATCATTTTGCCCCCTAGAGAAAATGTGGCGTTGTGCCATCCTGCGATGAGTTTGCGAATCTTGTCTACGAGGTGCCCGTATATCCCCGAATTGGACTTTTCGTACACCAGCGGACACCCTAGGTAAAGGAAGGGTGGGTAGGCCGTGCCGAACGAGGTCATGTTGGAGAGCAGTGCTGAGCGGGTTCTGTCAGCTTTGTGATGGGTATAGATAATGCTCTTGTTATTATTGACGCATTGTCCAGATCATGTGGTGTATCTTACGATCGTACTCAATACTACCTCGATCGATCCGCTGTCTCCAGAGGACAAGATTAGTATATCGTCAGCGTATGCTAGGTGAGTGATAAGCAGACAGCCAGTAGTAGTATGGAAGTGATGGAAACTGGGCATTCTGGGCATGCTATTGAGGCTTCTACTGAGAGCTTATGCCGCAATGATGAAGATGGTGGAAGAGAGGGGATCCTCCTGTCTAACTACGCGAGTGGATCGGAAGAACCCCGCTGCCTGGCCATTGATGACGGTGGAAAACCACGCATTGCTGATAGATCTGAATATGATGTCAATCCATGGTTCTGAGAAGCCGAAAGCCCTGAATACCCCGATCATGAATTGCCAGTCTAGACGGTCGTATGTTATTTCCATGTCAATTTTGTTGGCCACGTTCCCCCCTAGACGGGAACTTCATGCATGTGTCATCTCTTGTGCGAGGAGTATGTTGTCAGTTATGTTACGGCCTTTAACAAACCCGCTTTGCTCTTCGGAGATGATATTGGGGAGGAGATCGGACATCCGGTTGGCAACGATCTTGGATATGATCTTGTTGGTGAAGGTGCAGAGGCTGATAGGACGAAAGTCTTTGAAGGTTTTTCGGATTGTCTTTCTTGGGGATAAGGATGATGTTGGCGCAGAAAATGGAATTGGGGTATTTGGCCGCTTGGAAAAAGGCTATAGTGGCCTCCACTAAGTCTATTTTTAAGATGTCCCAGCAAGCTCTGAAGAAGACTCCATTGAATCCATCCGGCCCCGGAACACTGTGCTCATTAATGGACCAGACAGCCGCTTTGACCTCCTCATCCGATGTAGTAGCCAACAGGGTCTCATTCTCGTTGTCGCTAAGGAGGGATGGGATAACAGACAAGAGCGCCACGTCTTTAACGACCGGCTCTTTAGTGAAGAGGTTAGAGTAGAAGTTCACCGCCGCAGCCTGAATACCAGCCTGGTCGTCCACCAGGGCGTCGTTGTCATTGAGAATCCGGTGTAATTTTAATTTATTCCTGCGGCCTTTGACACACGCATGAAAGAACCTAGTATTCTGGTCTCCATCGGTATCCCAGGTCAATCTGGCTTTATGCCTCCAGAATTCGATCTCCACTCTCAGCCTGGATTTTAAAAGCGCTCTGGTGAGGTTGAGCGAGGCACGGGCCGCCGGGGATCTGTCAGTGGCAAATGAAGTCTCAGCGCGGGTGACGTCGTCCTCCGCCTCTTTGCTGGCCTGGAAGATGTCTCCGAAAGCCTCTATACTCCAGGACGATAAAGCCTTACGAGTGGCTTTAAGTTTAGCCGCCATCCGGGCCAGTGGATCAAGTTCCGAAATGGAGTTCCAAGCGGAAGCCATGACTTTCTGGAATTGGGGGTGATGACGCCAAAAGTCGAGAAAGCAAAATATTTTTTGTTGTTGGTGTGGTTGTTGCTGATCTGGACAAGAAGAGGGGAGTGGCCCGATTTAGTGGAGTTCAGATGAGATAGGTTTGTGATCAGGCTCATGTCAGACCAACAGTCATTGATCATCGACTGATCTAAACGGGAGTACTGCCGCCGATGATCCTCCTGCATGTTGCACCAGGTGAACGCACTGCCGTGGAAGGGGATGGGGGTGAGGTTTCCTTGGAAGGTGAAGTTGTTGAAGTCATCCATCTCAGGTTTGGGGGGTGGGCGACCACCGGACTTCTCCTCTCTACAAGACACTGTGTTGAAATCTCCAATGTATAACCACGGTAGTCCTTGAAAAGGAATAGCAGCCTCCAGTAGGTCTGTCCAGCGCAATCTTCGCTCGGGGATATCACAACTTCCATGAACGGAAGAAAGGATGGAACGGGACTTGAGGGCCCGGTGTTCAACCCAACAGGAAAGGGCCTGAGGCGAGTCTTTAATGGTGCCAAATTTGAAATCTTGCGCGAATAAAATCCAGATGTCATTACATCCTACGATGGCATGAGGGAATCCTAACTTGAGTTGAGTGGATTTGATTCTTTTTTGAGGAATTTTTGGTTCGATAATGATTAAGAGGTCTATACGATTAGTTTTCTTGAGGCTGAGGATTCTGTTCATCGTCGGTTTGTTGCCAAGCTCTCTCACATTCCAGGAGATGATGTTAAGCATTAGAAGTGGAAGTGGGAGGGAGGTGATTAAGCTTCGTGGAGGACCTAGTTGTCATAGCCGTCTGCTGCTTTTGTTTGTTTTTGTTCTTCTTGGAAGAGATTTTTTTGGTGGGTGTGGTAGTGGACCCGTTGTGTAGCTTCCCTTCCCGCAATTTTTTTTTGAAATATTATTATTTCTTTATTTGATTTAAATGCGGATTTTTAGATTTTTATAAATAATTATTTAGTTAATTATTACGGTAGATGACTTTAGCCATGGTTAAGTTTTGAAGTACCAGACGACTAGGAATCATGGCACGGATAGTGCAGTGGCGTACTTTGACTAGTCTTTAGCCATGGTAGGGGATTGCCGAGCCATAGGAGTGTCCTAACTAGAAAAACCAGGCCAAACTATAGCATGACCATTAGAAATAGTTTAATTAATTATTATTAGATTTATTGACTTTGCAGGAACCCTATGAAATCCAGAGTTTTATAATTATTTAATTATTGGTTTGTAGTGTAATTTTGTTTTTATAGTTATTATTATATTTATTATTATTATATTGTGGATTCGAAAATTATTTGCAAAAAAATAACTGGGTTTTTGTTTGCGAGACCCGAGCCCGGAACTGTCCGAACCCGATCCGGATCCGATTCTTTTTCCCTTAGAAATCCTAGATCTATTTTAATCTTTAAAAAAAAAAACATATATTATGCACGTTGGGCCTGGTCCCTATGACCAGGCCAACTCACCTATTCAGCAACCTATTCCTACTCCCCTCTTTTCCTTCTCCTCCACACCTACACTTCTCCCACTTCTTCTTAAACACTCTCTCTCCCTCACACGAGCACCAGAACCCCATACTCTCCTCATTAACAAACCATCAACAGCCACCATCATCACTTTCTCCTCTTCCCCATTCTAATTTTTTCTCACTCACCTCTCCTCCCTCCAGAGCTAACCGAGCCCTTCCGTCGCCACCCCCGTGCCCTCCGGCCTCCGATCCGCCCCGGAGCGACTCCGGCCAACCCCCGCGGCTTCGCCCTCCCCGCGCGAGCCCTAGGCCTCTCCCCGGCGGCCAACGCCGACCCCGCCTCCGGCCTCCGTCGGATCTCCAGTGCGCCCCTCAGCCGCTGTCCCGCCCGCGCACCCCTGTGCCGGACCCCGACCCTCGCCACTGCTGTCCTGGCCTCCTCCGCGAGCACCGGCCGACCCCCTCGGCCGTTCTCCCTCTTTCCGAGCTCCTGATCTACTGTCCCGTGCTCGACTCGCCGTCCGCAACATCTTGCGGGTTCCGATCCGTTGTCCAGCACCTTCCCGCGTGATTCCAGCACTGTCCTGGGGTTTTCGAACCTGCTGTCCGTAGTTTTTTTCTATATTGTCATCTGAGAGCTCTAGCCGAGCAACCCAAGGTATAATTCCTTTGTCCCGTTCCATTTTCGGTAGTCGATGATGAAATTGGTCCCCGATTCCCTCCCGGAAATTCGGTTTTAGGTCGACGTAGTGACTTCGGATTTTTCGAAGACGTTTCTGTGATGTTCTGTGGTTATTTCGGATTTTTCCGAAATGTGTTTTCTGGATTTTTGAGTGCTTTGGTTTCCGATTTCATTTCGAAATTTTTGATTATATTTCGGGTTCCGATTAAGCTTCGAAAATTATTCTGTGAATTTAATTTTGTGTAAAAATGGTTTTGGAAGTTAATTCTTTGGGTTTTCCTTGGTTTGGGATAATTGTTGGAATTGTTGGCGCATTTTTCCAGTTTTGGGTTATCCCGAATATAGAGGAAATGCTGCCCAAATTTTTATAAAACTTTTATAAATGAGTTTTAAATTGGTTTTCGGAAATATTTATTAAAATGGATTTTTGGGCGACGACCATACCGGTCCGTGGGCCCTAGCGAAATGCAAACGAAACCAGTTTTACCCGGACGTTGAGGCATTAGCTAGCTGTGACGATTGGACCAAGTCTGAGACTCCTAATATTTAATTTAATTTATTTTTAGTTTTGTTTTTGATATTTAAAATACGGGACTTTAGTCAGAGCTAACTAATTTTCTCTTATTTCATTTATGTAAAGTTTGCAAGGGCATAAGCCCATATTTCTATTTTGTTAGTTGTGCCCCTGTATTGCGTAGTCTAGGTTTTTCATTTTCTTTTCTTGGTTGATTTTTCCTTTATTTTCTGGTTGGTTTTATTTTTCGTAATTAGGCGCTTAGTTACAAAATGGCTAATAAATATTTTGTATAAATTAATAAGGATTTTTCACGATATAATAACTTGAATAAAATATTGATAATTAACAAAACCCACGTTTTATCATTGAAAGAAAATGTAGTTTTATACGTATAATATTAAAAATACAAAGTTTTGCGAATTAACCGGTAACGACAATTTTTCCAAGTCAACCAGAAACTGGCTATCCAACTAAATAAGAACCAACGTAGCACGCGTCGTAAACCGTTAGCAGTAGATTAAATAAACAAACTTAAAACTTGACTAGGACCTGCTACTATAAATTGCAACTAGTACACCTAGCTTGGTTTCACAATGGTTCTAAGTCAAGTTCTCCAACTGTAGGATCTCGGAGACGAACCTAGCATCTTCCCGGAACCAACATCGTTTCCAGTCATAAACAAAGTAAGTACAATTTGTGTTAGTTTACCAATTATTTAGTAATCGTTTTATTGCAAGTTTAAACCACGATGCAACACGGAACTCTCTCTGAGAGCATTGACTGATTGACTGTTGGGTACTGGGGGAGTAGTGTAATGAGTATGACCACATCCACAGTAGCATAATAACTGTATTAGCTTACCCCTCATACACACGGGGATAAGCTATATCATTCACTGTACAACCTAATTCGGTCATATTCATTGCCTATTCACATCACAATATTTTAACTGCTGGAGAACTATTTATTTCAAATTGTTTAAAAGTGCATAACTCTATTATTAATTCAATTATTGGATTATCATGAATTGTACTTTGCTCCCTCCTGACTGGAGATAACATTTTTAGGAGATTTTGAGGATGTTGAGCTGTTATACAACAGCTATTATGACCCAGTTTTGTACCCTGTGGTGTTGCCAGAGTCCCCATTGGAGGACACAGGCCCTGAGGCCGACGAGCCGAACGCTTAGCTAGATATTTTTTCTGTTTCCAGTTCTGTTGTTTGAAATTTGTTAGTTTGAATTCAGCATTCATTTCAGTTCTTTTACTTTCCAGTTGTATTTATTCAAATGTTGAATAAAGTTTCAAATTCCCGAATATTCAGTTGTGACAAATGTATAGATGTTATTGTGAATACCTGCTAATGGAACAGCTTACTGCCGCCGTCTCACAACTGTACAGGCTGGGCATGATCCGGTTCGACCCAATTATTTGGGATCGGGTCGTGACATATTTTAAGTGGTGGCCCATGCAAGTCCTTCCCTCAACAACAACTTAGGAGAACACCTCTAGAACATTTAGAACACTAGAACATTGATTTGTCATAACATAGGTCCGAATTATATATATATAAATATTTTTGTTTGATTATAGATGGGTAGGATACCTTGCTTGTGTTTGCAACCAAAACTTCCAGAGTACGGCCAGAGGAAAGACCACTCGTTCTGGCCCTGCTGGCGATATGGTCCACCATCGGTCATACTTGGACCCATACCCATCACCGAGGCTTGTAACTGTCCCATAACTATCTCAGGCCACCAATTCTTAACACCCTTACTTGTGATGTCTTGCCCAACTATGATATAGTCCTAGGGATGGACTGGTTAAGTGAGCAGCATGCGCTGATAGATTGTCATAGAGGATGTGTAATCTTCGGCCCACTAGGAGAACTGGAGTTTAAAATCTCTCGAGCTCCGGAAGACATGAAGAGTGTTACCTACTCCTCTATTACCGAAGAACCCGGGCCTCTTTACCCTATCATAGCAGAATTCATGGACGTCTTTCCAGATAGTCTTCCAGGATTGCCGCCAGATCGAGATGTGGAATTCACCATCGATCTAGTACCCGACTCTTCCTCTATTTCTCGGGGATGCTACAGAGTCAATCATAAGGAGGCTAAGGAGATGAAGGACCAGATTGACGAACTGAAGGCACAAGGATTTATCAGAGACGGGACTTCACCCTGGGGAGCACCAGTTTTGTTCGTGCCCAAGAAGGATGGAACCGTGCGGATGTGCATTGATTACCGGGAGCTGAACAACATCACCATCAAGAACAAGTACCCTCTGCCCCGGATCGACGACTTGTTTGATCAACTAAGTGGAGCCAAGATATTTTTGAAGGTAGATCTCAAATCAGGCTACCACCAAATCAAGGTCAGGAAGGAGGATATCCCGAAAACAGCATTCAACACCAAGTATGGGCAATTTGAATTTTTGGTCATGCCGTTTGGACTGACGAATGCCCCTGCAGTATTCATGAACCTTATGAACAAGGTCTTCCATGAATACCTGGATCAGTTTTTTGTTGTCTTCATCGACGACATACTGATCTACTCGAAGACTGAAGAAGAGCATCTGAGGAAAGTTCTGAGCACCTTGAGGAAGGAGAAACTCTATGGTAAGCTATCTAAATACGAATTCTTTTTAGACAAAGTGGAATTTTTGGGCCATGTTGTCACAGAAAAAGGAATTTCGGTGGATTCAAAGAAGATAGCTGCTATTGAGAAGTGGACTGCACCAAGTTCGGTTGCAGAGATCAGAAGCTTTTTAGGTTTGGCTGGCTACTACCAGAAGTTCGTGAAGGATTTCTCCAGGATTGCTGAACCAATGACGAAGCTTACCAGGAAGAACGAAGAATTCATTTGGTCCGAAGCTTGCCAGTCAGCTTTTGAGGAACTGAAGAAGAGGCTTACAACGACGCCGATACTTGCGCTACCCGCAGGTACCGGCGGTTTCTCAATTTACAGTGATGCTTCCGGTAAGGGATTGGGTTGCGTTCTTCAACAACACGGGAAAGTAATTGCTTATGCATCTAGGCAATTACGGACTCATGAGAAGAACTATCCCACACATGATTTGGAGCTTGCAGTAGTGATATTTGCATTGAAGCTATGGAAGCATTACCTTTATGGAGAGAGAGTGAAAATATTTATAGACCACAAAAGTCTTAAATATGTTTTCACTCAGAAGGAGCTGAACATACGACAGAGACGATGGCTGGAGCTGATGAAGGATTTCGACATCAACCTGCAGTATCATCCGGGTAAGGCTAATGTTGTTGCAGATGCACTTAGTCGATACCCGATGGCAATGTTCTTGACCAAGGAGCGTCATTTGCTGGAGGACATGGAAAAGCTTGGACTGGAGATTGTACTGCCCGAAGAAGAAATAAAGAAACTGGGAAGAGAAGCCATTGTACCAGGAGCTGATTCAATAATGATACAGTTGCAAGTGCGTTCAAGTCTAATGGACAGAGTCAAGGAGGCACAATTCTAAGACGAGACGCTTTGCAAACTCAGAGACCAAGTGCTGGCAGGAACACTTGAAGGATTCTCAATCGCCAGCGATGGAGCACTGAAGAATGGTACGAGGCTTTGCGTACCAACTGGCAAACTGAGGAACGAGCTGATGCAAGAAGCGCACCAGTCGCAGTATTCCATACATCCTGGAGCCAACAAAATATATCGAGATATACGTACTATAGTATGGTGGTACGGAATGAAGAAGGATGTATCCAGGTATGTAGCTAGATGTTTAATTTGTCAACAAGTAAAAGCTAGCAGACAGAAACCAGCAGGACTATTACAGCCGCTTGACATCCCGGAGTAGAAATGGGAGCACATAACAATGGATTTTGTGTTGGGACTGCCTCAATCCCAAGGAGGGAAGGATGCCATTTGGGTTATCGTGGACCGACTGACAAAGTCAGCTCACTTTATTCCCTTCATGGTTGGTCTATCCACTGAGAAGTTGGCAGCACTGTACATGCGGCACATCTACCGGATTCATGGAGTTCTGGTAAGTATTGTGTCTGACAGAGATACTAGATTTATCTCTCACTTTTGGAAGAGTTTGCATGACAGTTTGGGATCACAACTGAAGTTCTGCACCGCCTACCATCCCCAGACTGACGGACAATCAGAAAGAACAATCCAGACGCTAGAAGACATGCTGAGATCCTGCGTCTTGGAATTTGGAGGGTCTTGGGAAGACCATTTGCACCTGGTAGAGTTCTCCTATAACAACAGCTACCAAGCTAGCATCGGTATGACACCATTCGAGGCACTCTATGGACGTCGTTGCCGCACTCCACTTGCTTGGTACGACGTCGGAGAACGAGTACTGCTTGGACATGAGATGGTGACCGATGCAGCGAAGAAGGTAAGAATGATCAGAGACAAGCTCAGGATTTCCCAGGACAGACAGAAGCATTGGGCCGATAGCAGCCGACGGCCTTTGGAGTTTGAAAAAGGTGACAATATGTTTGTGAAGATCTCTCCTACCAGAGGAACCATCCGTTTCGGCAGAGCAGGAAAGCTAAGCCCCAGGTATATTGGTCCTTTTGAAGTACTTAACAGGATTGGAGAAGTGGCTTATCGGGTGGCTCTATCCCCAAGTCTCGAAGGCGTCCACAACGTCTTCTACGTTTCGCATCTGAGACGCTACATCCCGGACCCGAGCCACATCTTAGACCATTCGGAGCTAGAAATTGGACCCAGCCTTACAGTACCAGAGAAGCCAGTAGCAATATTGGACAGAGGACAGAAGAGAACCAGGAACTCCGTGCCGCCTCATAAACTTCTATTTCTTGCAAGCATTATCTTTCGTTCTAATATTTTTGACTGATGCTGCTAAGTTAGCCTAATTTTACGAGCTTATTTCTTTATCGAGCTTGATCATGACAGTATTTTATTGGGTGCATCCACTAATATATTGTCTAATCAGAATCGGTGCATGATGGTCTGATCAACTACGTGTATTTTGGTTCGCTTATATATATTCTTGTTCTACGTGGATGGTGACATAGTTAAAACTTGTCCCTAAATGTCTCATCCACGACTGCCTTGGCAATTCTTATTGTTGGACCTGAGTTACGGGCGAAGTACCCGTACCTGGTTGATTTGAATTTATCCTACCTATTCTTTAATTTCGAGGACGAAATTTTCTAAGAAGGGAAGATTGTGAAACCCAGAGTTTTATAATTATTTAATTATTGGTTTGTAGTATAATTTTGTTTTTATAGTTATTATTATATTTATCATTATTATATTGTGGATTCGAAAATTATTTGCAAAATAATAACTGGGTTTTTGTTTGCGAGACCCGAGCCTGGACCAGTCCGAACTCGATCCTGATCCAATTCTTTTTCCCTTAGAAATCCTAGATCTATTTTAATCTTTAAAAAAAATATATATTATGCACGTTGGACCTGGTCCCCATGACCAGGCCAACTCACCTATTCAGCAACCTATTTCCACTCCCCTCTTTTCCCTCTCCTCCACACCTACACTTCTCCCACTTCTTCTTAAACACTCTCTCTCCCTCGCACGAGCACCAGAACCCCATACTCTCCTCATTAATAAACCATCAACACACCCACCATCATCACTTTCTCCTCTCCCTATTCTAATTTTTTCTCACTCACCTCTCCTCCCTCCAGAGCTAACCGAGCCCTTTCGTCGCCACCCCGCGCCCTCCGGCCTCCGATCCGCCCCGGAGCGACTCCGGCCAACCCCCGCGGCTCTGCCCTCCCCGCGCGAGCCCTAGGCCGCTCCCCGACGGCCAACGCCGACCCCGCCTCCGGCCTCCGCCGGATCTCCAGTGCGCCCCTCGGCCGCGCCCAGCCGCTGTCCCGCCCGCGCGCCCCTGTGCCGGACCCCGACCCTCGCCACTGCTGTCCCGGCCTCCTTCGCGAGCACCGGCCGACCCCCTCGGCCGTTCTCCCTCTTTCCGAGCTCCCGATCTACTGTCCCGTGCTCGACTCGCCGTCCGCAACATCTTGCGGGTTCCGATCCGTTGTCCAGCACCTTCCCACGTGATTCTAGCGCTGTTCTGGGGTTTTCGAACCTGCTGTCCGTGGTTTTCTTTCTATATTGTCATCTGAGAGCTCTAGCCGAGCGACCCAAGGTATAATTCCTTTGTCCCGTTCCATTTTCGGTAGTCGATGATGAAATTGGTCCCCGATTCCCTCCCGGAAATTCGGTTTTAGGTCGACGTAGTGACTTCGGATTTTCCGGAGACGTTTCTGTGATGTTCTGTGGTTATTTCGGATTTTTCCGAAATGTGTTTTCTGGATTTTTGAGTGCTGTGGTTTCCGATTTCATTTCGGGATTTCCGATTATATTTCGGGTTCCGATTAAGCTTCGGAAATTATTCTGTGAATTTAATTTTGTGTAAAAATGGTTTTGGAAGTTAATTCTTTGGGTTTTCCCTGGTTTGGGATAATTGTTGGAATTGTTGGCGCATTTTTCCAGTTTTGGGTTATCCCGAATATAGAGGAAATGCTGCCCAAATTTTTATAAAACTTTTATAAATGAGTTTTAAATTGGTTTTCAGAAATATTTATTAAAATAGATTTTTGGGCGACGACCATACCGGTCCGTGGGCCCAAGCGAAATGCAAACGAAACAGGTTTTACCCGGACGTTGAGGCATTAGCTAACTGTGACGATTGGACCAAGTCTGAGACTCCTAATATTTTATTTAATTTATTTTTAATTTTGTTTTTGATATTTAAAATACGGGACTTTAGTCAGAGCTAACTAATTTTCTCTTATTTCATTTATGAAAAGTTTGTAAGGGCATAAGCCCATATTTCTATTTTGTTAGCTGTGCCCCTGTATTGCGTAGTCTAGATTTTTCATTTTCTTTTCTTGGTTGATTTTTTTTATTTTTTGGTTGATTTTATTTTTCGTAATTAGGCGCTTAGTTACAAAATGGCTAATAAATATTTTGTATAAATTAATAAGAATTTTTCACGATATAATAACTTGAATAAAATATTGATAATTAACAAAACCCACGTTTTATCATTGAAAGAAAATGTAGTTTTATACGTATAATATTAAAAATACAAAGTTTTGCGAATTAACCGGTAACGACAATTTTTTCAAGTCAACCAGAAACTGGCTATCCAACTAAATGAGAACCAACGTAGCACGCGTCGTAAACCGTTAGCAGTAGATTAAATAAAAAAACTTAAAACTTGACTAGGACCTGCTACTAGAAATTGCAACTAGCACACCTAACTTGGTTTCACAATGGTTCTAAGTCAAGTTCTCCAACTGTAGGATCTCAGAGACGAACCTAGCATCTTCCCGGAACCAACATCGTTTCCAGTCATAAACAAAGGCAAGTACAATTTGTGTTAGTTTACCAATTATTTAGTAATCGTTTTATTGCAAGTTTAAACCACGATGCAACACGGAACTCTCTCTGAGAGCATTGATTGATTGACTGTTGGGTACTGGAGGAGTAGTGTAATGAGTATGACCACATCCACAGTAGCATAATAACTGTATTAGCTTACCCATCATACACACGGGGATAAGCCATATCATTCACTGTATAACCTAATCCGGTCATATTCATTGCCTATTCACATCACAATATTTTAACTGCTGGAGAACTATTTATTTCAAATTGTTTAAAAGTGCATAACTCTATTATTAATTCAATTGTTGGATTATCATGAATTGTACTTTGCTCCCTCCTGACTGGAGATAACATTTTTAGGGGATTTTGTGGATGCTGAGCTGTTATACAACAGCTATTATGACCCAGTTCTGTACCCTGTGGTGTTGCCAGAGTCCCCATTGGAGGACACAGGCCCTGAGGCCGACGAGCCGAACGCTTAGCTAGATATTTTTTCTGTTTCCAGTTCTGTTGTTTGAAATTTGTTAGTTTGAATTCAGCATTCATTTCAGTTCTTTTACTTTCCAGTTGTATTTATTCAAATATTGAATAAAGTTTCAAATTCCCGAATATTCAGTTGTGACAAATGTATAGATGTTGTTGTGAATACCTGCTAATGGAACAGCTTACTGCCGCCGTCTCACAACGGTACAGGCTGGGCATGATCCGGTTCGACCCAATTATTTGGAATCGGGTCGTGACAAACCCGGTTGAACCAAACTAGTCCAAACTGGACCCGAACCAAACCCAAGTCCATGAGGATATGTAGAAGGACCAAAGTCGGCCATGTAGACATTTTATGTGTGTACAAATATTTCTTATTTTATTTTTAGGACTTGACAAATATTTTCTAAATATTTAATAGTTTATTAAATATTGTTTTAGAATAATTGTACGAATTTCTGGAAGTCAAATAAATGGTGTGTTTGATGTGTTCACCGAAATATAATATTGGTTTAATTTCAGTTTTATTAGAATTATTATTATTGTTGTTATTATTGTGGCAATTAAATATATAAATTATTTATTATTATTAGATATTATTAATATTGGTTACCTCCTATTATCGAAAATAAATATATTTTATACTCGCGTACATCTTGTTATAATAATCCTATACTAGGAAGATTTAATATTATGATTTTTCATAGAAATTGGAAGTATTATATCATGTGTGTATATATATGTAGAGATATATATATATATATATATATATATATATATATATATATATATATATATATATATATATATATATATTTTTATATATATATGTAGAGAGATATATATATATATATGTGAGTTGTGTATATATATAAATATATATAATATCATAATAAGATATAGGGTATAAATTACTGTATGTATTTATTTCCTTGTATGTATATAGATATGGTACACATGTATATAGATATAGATATGGTACACATGTATATATATATATATATATTTTTTTTTATTATATATATATAGGTATATACGTATATGTGTAGAGATATATATATCTAATTTTATATATATATATATATATATATATATATGTATATATATATATATATATATATATATATATATATATATATATATATATATATATATATATATATATAACAAAGGAGAAAAAAAAAATATATATATATATATATAACAAAGTAGAACCCATATCAGGCCAGCCCTCACCCACAGCCCACGGGCTCAGCCCATAGGCCGAGCAACCAAGTCAATCCCGAGCACCCAAACTTCTCAGAACCGACAGAGCCCCGACCCCTCTGTACACACGCGTATAAAACCGAGAGCGAAAACTTCAAAACCTTAACCAACACCCGCGCCACCACCCCTCTGACTCCTTGGCGAACCACTCTGCGGCCGTGCGCCACCGCCGTGCGCCGGAGTCGGCCGGCCGTACGCGAGAACCAGCCCACGCGCACACACAGGCGCGGAACAGAACAGTTGCAGCGACCCCACTTCACGGTATGATCCTTCACTCGATATTCTATTATTTCACGAACCGTAAATTGATTTGGGAAGCCAACATAACTGCCTTTAAACCCCAGTAGTTAGATTTCAAAATAGTTGTACGACCGACCCAAGAAATCGACACGAAGTCGACCGAAAACCTGTCCAGAAACAGGGTATATAACAGTCCATTCATCTAAGTTTGACGATCGATTTCGATCGATCCAGTACTGTATTAGAAAAGCTATTTAATCACAGTTATAGATAACATATAGGACTTCATGACCCTTTTTGTGGATTTGGAAATCATCGACTACATGTCGAGAAATCGGATCCCGAAGTTGACCGAAAATCTGTTTTAAAAACTAGAAATTCCCTCGATACAACGTGCGTTCCGCCAATCCGGGAGACGTGGTCGCGAACCGAAAGCATTGAAAGGTGCGTAACGGCTTCGTGGACGTGTGGGCTTTGACGGAATTCAAATTGGTCGCGTGTGCGCGATGAATTTGATACATATCCGTCGAAATTCACCGTATCGGCCTCTGTGCAAGTTTCCCAATTGCTTTGTGCATGCTCGTCAGATCGAGACAAAACTTGCGCCAACAGGACCGTATCATTTTTCTGGTCCTGTATGCCAAGTTTGGTCCAATTCTGAGACAGTGGATCGGATCGCCGTTTTGTGGGCCCCACGGTCCGATTCAACGGGCAATTTTGTGCACGGCCCGCCGAAATCCAACTTTGGTCATACGGTTGGATTTGTATCAAAAAACCGGATCCGTAGACAATAGTTTGACGACTTTAGAGACCATTGACTCCGGCACGCTTTTTGGTGCAAATCGGGTCCAACGGCGGACATCATTTTTGTCTGAATTTACTGTTTTCCCCCTGTGTCCAGAATTGGACTTAAGGATAGGCAATTCTAGCTAATTTGACTATTATGAGAATGTTGGCAATATTTATTTCAGCTTTCGAAGACAGTTGTGATGATGTGGACTTTATGGCTTAGCAGTTGACTAAATCTTGTTGGTTCTTCGTGCAACCTCAGGCAAGTATACCTTGTCGAACATATACAGTATTTACATTATTTCTTTCTATTGTTTTTCTTTCATATTGTCACATGACTCCATATTGTGATTGATTTGTCCTTGATTGCTTTACTTGTTCTAGATTACGTGCACGTATAGGATATTCAACATTGTTGATTATTGGTCTTTTCGTGTTATCTTGTCTCGTGATTGAGTTGTCAGTTTCTATATCTGTCCTTGACTTGACCATTCTCGACTGGGAGTATCTTGTATTGTACTACAGTTGAGACATACTATAGATTGGAGTATCTTACATTGTACTACGACCTATAGCCGATTCTTCTACCTTGATATCACTTGATTGACTTGACTTGAGACATGCCATAGATTGGGAGTATCTTACATTGTACTACGACCTATAGCACTTATTGATTGATTGACTTGACTTGACTTACGATACTATAAATTGGGAGTATCTTGCATTGTACTATGATTTATAGGAGTCTACTTGACTTTGTATCCTTTAGGAGAGGAGATCGATACTAGAATTGGCTAATCTTGACTGGGAGTATCTTGCATTGTATTACAGTCAAAATCAACTATAGATTGGGAGTATCTTGCATCGTACTACAAGCTATAGAGGTTAATCGATTGATTGGTATCCAAGTCTAGTATTACATTTCCACACGACTCGTCGTCCTTAGATGTTTTCCTTGCAGTGTTCTTATCCTTCTTACATGTTATTTACTGTCATATTAGTAGGCATGTTTTATGTATCTTGCTAGTCCTCTGAGGACCTGATGATCTCTTCAGGTAGCTGATTGTACGGAGTTAGTTAGCTGAGCTTGTGGTAGTTGACTTCATCTGCATGATTCAGGTATTTTGTTAGTGTTATTGATTTACTATCTTTCTCGTGCTTTTATAATATATCCCGCTTATCAGCTTAGTTTTATAGACTCATATCATTCTTGGAGTCTAATCGAACAATATGCTAATGGGCTGCAGATCATGACCCATACTTGTTCATTCTTGTTTTATATGATTCTTGTAGATTGAGATATAGTTTAGATTAGACATGATACCCTAAGCTGGATAGCTTATACGTACTCGAGTCGGGCTGGAGTCCGCTCGATACGTAGCTGGCTTGCTCATGAGCTCGCGTCCGAAAAGTGGGTGCGGGTCGTGACACGTTGCTTCCGGTAGTTTTGCTGTTCCAACCTGGCTTGTTGCTACCATTGACATCTGTGAAGGTGGTAGTTGAGTCATTATCATATTCTTCTAGAACACATAAGGGGTTGCCACGGTCCAGAAAGCCCGCTTTCTTGGCTTGCCAAAACCTGCCGATTAAAATGGGGTTGAAGCTGGGTTGATCGTCCGCTGAGTGAGGGAAAGGGTACCGAGGGGGCTCAGAATCTGTCGAGTGGATAGTCGGCTCGGATGTGGGGCGAGTTGGATTAGCGACGAGGGACCGGGGTTCATTGATCTGCGCTGAGCGGCTCTCCAATAAGACCTCTCCAGGCTGTTGAGTGTGGGAGATGGTTAGTTGGGTGGAGTGAAAGTCCACGGGAGGGAGGGGGTGGCAAACTCGGATGAGTTGGGGGTTTGGGTGGTGAGAGCGATAACGGCGCCAGGGTGGTGCGTGTGACCACTAGGCTCAGGGGAATCTAGCTGGACGTCTCCGTCGGGGATGGAAGAAGGTGGCTCACTTGAGTTGTCGGGAGCATCGTTGGAAGTGGTGCATATGAGGAGTTTGAGCGAATTATTGAGAGAGATGGCGGGTGGATTAAATAGGACGATGGCGGAGCTGGTCGTGTCGGTCGAACGGTGGTAGGACAGACGTGTCGGACCGTCGATCAGAGGGGTAGGATCGGGAGTCAAATTTTGATTGATAATGGCTGGGTCACGGTAAGCAGCCAGCACACGTGGGGTGCACGTGCTAGACTTCTTTAGTTCAGGATAGGCACGGAAGCAGTGCTATATTAGGTGACCGCTTATCTGACAGTGTTTACAGAAGATGATATTGTTGTCGTAAACCAGCGGTTGGCAATGTGTTTAATCTCCGAGCTCGATCTCTATAAGTTTGGGGGGGGTCATTCACGAGGTCTAACTCTACGTATATCTTTGCGTAGTTGCACTTGGAGAGGTTGTGGGTTTCTTCAGCGATGGCTACCAGGGTCCTAAAGGAGCTAGCTATCCGTTTGAGGGCAGCTGCGGTGAAGCACACCAGGGGTGGTTGGGTAGGGTGATCCATGTGGATATGATTGTTGAGTCAACTTTTGGGTTGAATTCGGGGGACCATTTGACGATTTTAGCGATCTGCGTGCTGATTCTGGAAATGCCTTCGGCCCGGACTATAGAATGATCCGATTCGGATGAGAGGTGTAGAAGCATATGCTTGGGGTCGAGCGGAGCGACTCGGTAGGCTGCGGAGAGGCCCCACTTAGCGACAGCTTCGTGACTATGGTGACTTTCGGGCATCCGGATCCAAATTTAATAACAAACGTCTTAGTGAATGAGGGGGATAGGGATGAGATTTTCGACGCGACGAAGGGGACCCAGATGGGTTTGCCGTTGGTTGCGGGAAATCAATGTCCGAAAGCTGCATCTCCACCGTCGGAGAAGGTAATTGCCTCCCCCGTTCTGGCCGGAGGGCCTCGGCGTATGAGGGAGCACGGAAGGGAGGGGGGCCGCACATGGGATGGTCGGGTGGTGGAGTCTCCGGGTGGGACCTCTGTACTGGGATAGAAGGGTGGGGGGAGGAAGAGGGGATTGGAATCTGCTGGAAAACCCCAAGCGCTGGGGGGCATTGGGGTACGCGGTGCCAGCAAGGCTGGGGAGAGTGGCATCATGCGTCGGGGTGGGGAACGGGATCGCCTGAAGAAGTGCGTGGCCAGTAAGGCTGGCAAGGGAGATCGTGCGCTCTGTAGGGCCAGACGGGTCACCGCCGGTCGCTGGCTGCGCCAAGGATGGGGCGCACGATGGCACATGCTCCGAAGGGCGATGAGAGTCCACACCCGACGCGGATGGCACCGGAGGAGGACTCGACTGATGGTGTGCGCAGCTCGTAACGAGTGCAGGCAAACGGGAATGGTCCTCTCCTAAATCTAGGAGCGCCAAGTGGGGGGTAGCGCGAGCTCGGGCCAAGGGGGGTGGCCTACCGTGAGAGCCCCTGCACTAACCGAGGGTTGCGCCAGGATGCTGCCAGCAAGTTGTGCCAGGGTGAGGCCAGCGGGTTGTGCCAGGAAAGAGCCAGCAGATTATGCCAGGGGTGTACCAGCAGGTTGCGCCAGGGCTGAACCAGCGGGTTATGCCAAGGGAGTACCAGCGGGTTATGCCGGAGGGGTACCAGCAGGGTGCGCCAAGGGGTGGCCCACCACGTAGGCCCTGCCTCCCCGGGAGATGAGCTAAGAGCGCAACTCAAGGAAGGCGTTGGGGGGTTGCCATCTGGCCCCCTGAGGGGGAACCTGTGGATGTACGGCGCAGTTGGGGGGGTTGCGCCTAAGACGTACAGCTCGGCGCCCGAGGGGGAGATTTGAACTTGGGCCTCGGTGACTGGCCCGAGGAAATGACAGCTCAAGGCCATCACTAGACACTCCTCCCAAGGGGAGAGCGCAGACTGTGGATGGGACTCCGCTCGATTGGAGCACCGATACGACGCAATAGCAATGGGCGCAACTCGATGGTATCACCAAGGGGTACCCAGCTGGCGCCCGGAGAGGAGACCTGAGAGAGTGCGGCGCAGGTGGGGAGGTTGCGCCAGAGGCGGTCTGTACGACGCCCGAGGGGAGGAATTCGAGCGAGAGCCTCGGGGGGTGGCCCAAGGACAGGACAGCTGTAGACCAGCACTCGACGTGCTACCAAGGGGCAGGGCGGTGACGGCGGATGCAGCCCCGCTCGTATGGGGCACCAGCACAACGCCCGATGCACGGGTGGTCCGGACAGCTGGACCAGCAGCGCTGTACGCTACAACAGAAGACAGGACGCCTGTGCTCAGGTCAGACGAGGGGGGTGGCCGATCCGAGGAGGCGGGGTACGACATCCTGGGCCTCGAACGCAGCATCCAGTGGCGAAGGAGACGCAGGCAACGGGCGGATGGGCGTCGACGCCGGAGGAGGGACGGCGTTCGGATGAGACCGAACCCACCAGCGCCCTAGGAGAGCCAGCTAGTCCACTGTCCATTCAAGGGAGGGGGATCTCCAAGGATGGATGGTTGGTAGCCTGGTAGGGGTGGCTGCCGCGGAGGCCTCGGACGGGGGAGATAGGGGTGGCGGAAGCGGCTTCTCTGCCTACGACTGGAGACCGGAGAAGGGCGAGCGTCGGAAGGAGCAGGGATCGGCTGGCGAGAACGCGGCGGCGAGGAGTAGGAGGGTTGGAGGGTGGCGGTGACGGGGGGAGAAGGGGGGAGCCGGGAGGAGGGGGGAGGGGGGAGGGGATGAGCAGAGCCATTTATGTATATATATATATATATATATATATATATATATATATATATATATATATATATATATATATATATATATACTTGAAATTGCTGAAATACCCAATTTTGGGGTGGGAGTTTATGAAAAATCCACCCGCAGGATGAGTTTTATGAAATACCCAAAATTATATATTTCTACGTTAAATATTCCAAGATTTCCTTTGGATGCTCTGTATTTACAAAATTTTCATTTTGATAATACCGTAACTACCCTATCACTCCCCGTTCCAGATATACGTATTTGCTTTCTTGATTTATGTATATGGTATATAGTATTTTATGCATGTGCACAATTTTAATTTATTTTTTTATTAGTTGTTGCATGTAGCCACAAATCTGGTAATTAGTTAAAATGGTTAAGAGCATGCTTAAGATTAGTGTACTTTTATTAGGTAAGTACATCTTGCACCTTGCACCTCGTGCACCTTTTGGTCCGCGCACCTTGTACCTCGTGTACCTTACACACCTCGCACACCTTTTGGTTCGCGTACCTTACACCTCGCGCACCTTTCGGTCTGCGCACCTTGCACTCTGCATACCTCGCACACCTTTTGGGCCGCACACCTTGCACCTCGCGCACCTTTTGGTTCGCGCATCTTGCACCTCGTGCACCTAGCGTACCTCGTGCACCTCATGCACCTCGTACACTCGTACACATCGCGCATCTTGTACCTCGTGCACCTTACACCATGCACCTCACATACCTTGTACCTTGCTTTTACCAATGCGCCGTTTGTGCCACTTCGTGACTTGCGTGCGCTTTATACCCTAAGTGTGCAGTGCCTTCTAGTTTTTCTTCCATCTTGTGGCTCGACCTTCATTCCCGACCTACCTATCTATGTGTGTGCTGGTCCAATGCATGTACTGAGGTACAATCTATGTGAGTCCCGATGTGCTATCTCATGTGTGAAGTATTCCTACATGATATACGTCAGTACATCCAATGCCTCCAGCACTTACATAATAAATGGTCGGTAGTAATGACGTGGTTTGTTTAGCGTGTTGCATTACACTAAGGAGGGATCCTTATGTATGACTCCTTGAGCCAGTATGGATCCCTTCTTGGGGTACTCGTACTATATACGATATTTAGGAGAATGAGCATGTGACCACAGCATGTGAATCTCGAGATTAACCTAGGATTAACTAGGCTACTAATTTGGTAGATGCATTGGGCAGAAAGAATCTCGAGATCTTGCCACACTAGCCACTCCAGATTCCATCCTGACGTGTCAGGTTGGCCTCCACGGACATGGTTTCATCCGCTTACGGTGGATGACCATATCCGACTCCTATGTGTCATATGTTTTAGCACGGTAGTCTTACGGGGGACCGGTGCATGATCAAGGTGCTACGTGTTTATATATATATATTTTTGATTGGCTAGTCCTGCTGGAACGAAACGATCTAAGGATTCTTATAACATCATTGCGGGGATAATCCCGCCAAATATAGAAAGTCGTAGGAATGAATGGCCGCTTGAAAAATGACTTGACTGTGCCTTGTACCTTTCGATAGTAGCTGAGGGACATGGACTGTCATGGTGCGTGGTCCAACCCATGTCCTTGTTTGGTTGTTGGATTGGGCTATCGTGCTACGATAGGCTGTGGACCGAGGTTACAACCGGAAGCTTTTTATTATTATTACTATTTATTATTATGCTTGGGTTTTTATCTCTCTTTTGTGCTCCCTTGTGGTACTTGCTATTCGGGGCTGATCCCGCTGGTTTTGTTTGGCCAGATCACGTAGCAGAGCCAGAGGGTCCGACTTTCCTTTCTGACGTCAATGGTGCATACTAGGAGTCTGGAGGGCGGGGGACTCGAGTGGGTTTCTTCTCCGCCACTCTAGTATTATTACTTAAGTTCTGGCGTTTAGCCACCGACACCTGTTTAGTCGATTATTCTGGATATTTTACCTTCTTGCATAATTGTAATTAAATCAGACTGCAGCTGACTACGATTATGTACCTATGACTCTCTGGGCTAGCTAACTTATAAAGCTAGTTCCCGATGATCATTTTAATGAAGCATCGGGGACGCCTTACTGCTTTATCTTATATGTTCATTAATTGTTGCTTCTTATTTTATTGATTGAGCCATAGATGCTCTGTGGGACCAGAGGAGACTTGATTGTAGCATGCACCCCCTAGTCTCATGACAGCCACGATCGTCGTATGACGTTTATATACCTCATATGGAGTAGTTGGCCTAGTCACTCTCCGTATTTCGGTACTGGGGCATGACAAGATTTTATTGGTAGTCCATATAGGTCTAATTTTTAGACTTGTAGGGTGTTATTATTATAGGAGTCTCAATCAAAACTTGTTTTCTTGATCTCTTGCTCCGTCTTCCCTTCCTCACATTGATTGATAACTTGAATTACATTTTCGAATCTTTTTAATCCTGTCATTTGATATCCTGTATATTTCCCTATAGGGGTACTTCTTTCTCAGTAGCTGGGGAGGCAAACGTGGAGGAACGTCCAGTAGAGCATTGCTCGACGGGGCAGCATTAGGAAGGAATGCCTCCTCTTGGTTAGATTCGGGTGGAAGTTGTATCAGAGCCAGTGGAGAAACAAGTTCCCGAAACTTTTGCACCTCCAGCGGTGCCGGCAGCGACGGTAGTACCTGATGCTGCAGCACTCCTGGAGGTCATTCGAGGATTTTTGGCCACTTAGTAGCGTCAGGTGGCAGCCCACCAATAATAGCAGACCCAATAGCAGGAACAGAATGTGCTACTGAACCAGGGGTTACAGTTAGCCCTTGAGAGGAGTGTCAGGCATGATTCGAGAGCGTCAGGGAGGTTTTGTCGACTTAACCCGAGGTACTTTGATGGCATAGATGATGCCATTACGGCGGATGCTTGGCTTCAGGATATTGAGGCCATATTGACAACAGCAAAGGTTCCAGCAGAGGAGAAGGTTGACCAAGTCAGATTATTGTTTCAGGATCTTGCTCGCGACTGGTGGGCATCGGAAGAGGTTTGAATGGGACGTCATGTTCCTTGGGATAGCTTCAGTACTAGATTCAAAGCCAAGTATTTTGGCATAGTTGTACGGTATGAGCTTCAACAGAGGTTTATCAGTCTCAAGCAGACTGGTAAGACGGTGGATGGATATGCAGCAGAGTTCTGTAGGTTGAGTCGGTTTGCACCGGCGATGGTAGTACAGAGCAGGAAAAGACTATGAGGTTCTAGTAGGGACATCATCTGGAGATTCTACAGCTAGTGGAAGGGCATGACTATCAGACTTTTGATATCGTTTTAACGGCAGTACGGAGGCATGAGCTTACCCAGCAAAGGTTGGCGACAAGGACTGGAGGCCAGAAGAGGTCTTATTCCCAGAGTAGCGGCAAAGGAGCAGTACAGCGAACATCGACACCAGCACCCGGCATCCGTATTCATGAGTCAGGAGCAACGCAGATGACGACAGTATCAGAGGTAACAACACCAGTTCGGTATCAGCAGCAGCACCAGGGGGGCCATTGGATGTACTTACTATAGTAAGGGAGGGCACACTAGGGATGCGTGTCGTTCAGCTAATGGGTTGTGCATGAGGTGTGGCAGTCCAGACCACAGGATTGCCAATTGTCCTATGACGCAAGGCCAGAAGGGCCAGTTCAGCGGTTTCCAGCGTTGTCAGCTCCGGGGGCAGCACCGAACAGAGGTCCAGTATTGACAATAAGGCCACCAGCCCAGCATCTGCCGATGCAGGCTCAGATGTTTCTCCAGGCACAGAACTAGGGAGGCCAACAGAGGCCGCAACAACAGCTTGGTCAAGGAAGACAGCAGCAGGGAGCTCAGCAAGGCTAGGGCCAGGCCTTTACCTTATCTCTGGAGGATGCACTAGCTTCAGACGACGTAGTTGCAGGTAATATTTCTGTTACCTTTTTTCTGCAGTAGCATTGTTTGATTCGGGGGCTACCCATTTTTTTATATATGTATAATTTGCGACATGTATTAGATTGGAGTTTGAGGCATTACCAGAGAGGATGAATATACTCACTGGTAATGTGCTCGTTGGAGTTAGCAGAGTGTGCTTAGTATGTCCGTTCGTAGTGTATGGGTGATTGTTGCTTGCATCTTTGATTGAGTTCCCTATGGACAACTTTGACGTTGTCCTAGGCATGGACTGGTTGAGAGAAAGTCATACGACGATAGATTGTCGAGGAGGTACGACAGTATTTAATGTACCTGGCATTGAGGAGTTCGTCTTTATTCAATCATTGGAGGGTCGACTCCAGAGCATAGTTGCAGCGGCATTGGCAGAGCATGAGCAGATTCCAAGAGTGGTCAGAGAATTTTTTGATGTATTTTCATATGAGCTTCCAGGTTTACCACCGGTGAGAGATGTGGAGTTTTGAATTAAGTTAAATCCTGGAACGGAGCCTAAGGTCGGCAGAGTTTACAGGATGTCACAGTCAGAGTTGGACAAGTTGTACCAGCATAAAGAAGAACCGAAGGCAAAATAGTTTATCCGAGACAGTGAATTGCCCTGGACAGCCCCGGTGATTTTAGTACCCAAGAATAATGGATCGATGCGAATGTGCATTGATTACCGACAGTTGAATGTAGTAACCATAAAGAACAAGTATCCGTTACCATGGATCGATGACTTATTTGACCAATTAAGTAAGGCCTGCGTATTCTCTAAGATTGATCTTCGATCTGGATATTATCAAGTGAGGGTCCGAAAGCAGGACATACCCAAGAAAGCATTTAGATCACGATATGGACATTATGAGTTTCTGGTAATGCCATTTGGACTAATTAATGCCCCAACAGTATTCCTGGATTTGATAAATTGCATCTTTATGCTATATTTGGATAAGTTTGTAGTAGTGTTAATAGACGACATCCTCATCTATTCCAGCAATGAAGAAGAGCATAAGAAATATCTTCGGACAGTTTTGCAGACCTTGAGGGAGCATCAACTTTATGCGAAGCTTAGTAAATGCGAGTTTTGGTTGGATCTTATTTCGTTTCTGGAACACATTATTTCTGGAGCAGGAGTGTCAGTAGATCCGATGAAGGTTGAGGCAGTAGAGAATTGGCCAGTTTCGAAGACGGTAGCAGAAGTACGTAGTTTCTTACGATTGACAGGTTACTACAGGAGGTTCGTGGCAGACTTCGCTAGGATTTCAGCACCCTTGACGCGTTTGACGCATAAGAATATAGAGTTTGTTTGGTTAGCAGAGTGTTAGACATCATTTGAAGTGTTGAAGAAGAGATTGATCTCAGCCCCGATCTTGACGCTTCCAGTAGGGTCAGGACGGTTTACAGTATATTGTGACACATCCAGAAAGGGACTTGGGTATGTACTGATACAGCATGGTAAGGTGATAGCGTATGTATCTCGACAGCTTCGGGATCATGAGAAGAACTATCCAACCCACGATTTGGAGTTAGCAGTAGTAGTATTTTCACTTAAGTTATGGAGGCATTACTTATATGGGGATCAAGTAGAAATTTACACTGATCATAAGAGCTTGAAGTATGTAGTCACACAGAAGGACTTAAATATAAGACAGAAAATGGTTGGAGTTACTGAAGGACTTCGATGTGAATCTATAGTATCATCCAGGCAAGGCGAATGTGGTAGCAGATGCCTTGAGCATGAGAGGTGGTGCATTCATTTTAACCTCGTAGAGGCATATTTTGGAAGATCTTCAGGAAATGGGAATTGAAGTGATCTTGCCGCAAGATACAGGAGTTATGGCCAGTTTACAGATTCAGTCTACTTTAGTAGAGAGGATAAGAGTAGCCCAGGCAGAGGATCCGCGGATCCAGAAGCTTCAATCAGAGGGTGAATCAGGTCTCAGGAAGGAGTTAGTAATCCATGAAGATGGTACGCTTAGTTTCGAAAGCCGTCTTTGCGTACCAGGGGGAGACCTTCGACAGGAAGTTATGTCAGAGGCTCATAGTTCTCCTTATTCCATTCATCGCGGAGGCACAAAGATGTACCAGGATATAAAGCAACACTTTTGGCGGAATGACATGAAGAGGGAGATAGCAAGATTTGTTTCTAGGTGATTAGTATGTCAGCAAGTCAAGGCAGAGCAGCAGAGGCCAACAAGATTGTTACAACTGTTTCCCATTTCGGAGTGGAAGTGGAAGCACATCACAATAGACTTTGTGACCGGTTTACCTATATCTCCGACTGGTCGAAATGCAGTTTGGGTAATTATGGATCGGCTCACGAAGGCTGCTCATTTTTTTCCTTTCAGAGTAGGGTAGTCTACTGAGCAGTTGGCAGAAATATATATGAAGCAGACAGTGAGGCAGCACGGAGTTCCAGTCAGCATAGTATCAGATCGAGACACCCGGTTCACCTCTCATTTTTGGCGATGTTTGTATCAAAGTTTGGGCACCAAGCTAAGGTTCAGTACAGCCTATCATCCGCAGACGGACGGGCAGTAAGAGAGAACCATTCAGACATTGGAAGACATGTTACGAGCTTGTACCTTAGATTTCGGCAGAACTTGGAAAGATCATCTTCATTTAGTAGAGTTCTCTTACAATAACTGTTATCGGGCAAGTATACAGATGGCACCGTTTGAAGCATTATATGAAAGGAAATGCAGGTCCCCTCTGGCATAAGATGATGTGGGAGAACAAAAATTATTAGAATCAGAGATGATCATACGGACCGTAGAAACAGTCAAGTTGATCAGAGAGTGGCTTCGAATTGTACAGGACAGACACCGACACTGGGCAGATCAGTATTGTATGCCTCTAGAGTTTAGTGTTGGTGACCAAATATTTCTGCAGATTTTGCCTACTCGGGGTGTCATTAGATTTGGAACCCGAGGAAAGCTTAGTCCTAGATATGTTGGTCCATTTAAAATTCTTGCTCGGGTAGGCGATGTTGCTTATCGTCTTGCACTTTTGCCTTCGCTACATGATGTATATGATGTGTTACATGCGTCTCAGTTGTGTAGCACGTCCCGATTCTGAGTCACGTCCTTAATCATTATGAGCTGGTCGTCGGTATAGACCTAACTTACGAGGAGCAACCCATATCCATTTTGGATCGGCGAGAGAAGGTGCTCAAGAACCGGACTATTATACTTGTCCGTGTCGCTTAGGGTCATCACTCAGCAGAAGAGTTGACATGGGAGCGCAAGGAAGAGATTAGATCTCGATATCTGTACTTGTTCGACTCAGAAGGTATATTTATTCTTATGCCTTCGAAACATGTTTCCATGCTTGAATTTCACCCACTAGGGTGGATGGTTGTTCTCTAATGCCTGATAGGTTTAATATAATTGCATGTGTAGTTGGTCCTATAATAAATGTACTTGCTTGCCCAGATTTCTCTATCTTGTCTTGACAGAAATTTCGATGACGGAATTTTTCTAAGGAGGGTAGAGATGTCACTCCCCGTTCCTGATATACGTATTTATATTCTTGATTCTTGTATATGGCATATGGTATTTTGTGCATGTGCACTATTTTAATTTATTTTTCTATTAGTTGTTGCATGTAGCCACAAATCATGTCATTAGTTAAAATGATTAAGAGCATACTTAAGATTAGGGTTTTCTTAAGCCAACCCAGCAATACTATATATATTCTCTTTCTCTCTTTCCTCATAACTCTTCATTCATTTCCCTCAACCACCACCACCATTAGGCAAGTACACCTTGCACCTTGCACCTCGTGCACCTTTTGGTCTGCGCACTTTGCACCTCGTGCACTTTGTACACCATTTGGTCCGCGCACCTTGCACCTCACGTACCTTTTGGTCCGCGCACCATGCACCTCGCGTACCTCGTGTACCTCGCACACCTCGCGCACCTTGTACCTTGCGCCATGCTCATTTTGCCAATGTGTCGTTTGTGCCACTTCATGACTTGCGCGCGCTTCAAATCCTAAGTGTACAGTGCCTTCTAGTTTCTTTTCTTGTGGCTCGACCTTCATTCCTGTCACTTCTCGTTCCCAGAATACGTGTCTTAATATATGTACGGCTTGAATGTATTTATTTAATATTTTATCCTATATTTGTTCTGTATTTAATTCCCTTAATTATTCGTTAATTATTTTCTGTATTTTACTTTATGCACTTATCTTGCTTCTAGTTTATCCCGGATTGGTGATTCCTCTTAACCCAACCAAACCCCACCCACCACCCTCATTTAAAACCCCAAATCCCTTTCTCTCTCTTCATTTACTCCTTCTCCATTACTCTTCTTCTTCATCCTCCATAACTCTCCCCCAACTACCCAGCCGCATAGGCAAGTGCCAACTTGCTTCATGATGGAACCCCAGTATTATTGTTCCATCATCTTCCTTCATTGATCTTAAGTCTTTTTAGTATTTAGCATTTTTAATTTCCATGACTCATTTCATATAGATCTAAATTTAATGCACTTTTGGATTTCTTGGGTTTTGATCTAGTAACTTTATTATTCTTCAAGTTTTGATGGTTCCATGTTGTAGAGAATTTTGTTCTACCCTATTTTGACCTGTAGAAATCCAAATTTGGACTTGAAATGAAGGATTTAGGGAGCTTGGAAGCAATGGCTTTCCATGGTTCTTCTTTTTGGAAAAGTAGGAGAAGAAGAACAGTGCTTGGCCGCATGAGTTTTCATGCGGCAAGTCTTCATTGGCTTTCGGCCGCATGAGCGCTGTTTCTTTTGGCCGCATGAAGTATCATGGCCGCATGAAGTGTTGGCCGCATGAAGTGTTGGCCGCATAGAGTTCTGGCCGTATGAAGTGCTGGCCGCAGGGAGTCCTGGCCACGTGGCATTGACTTATATCCAGCCGTATGAGCTTCTTATATCCAGCCGCATGAGCATTACATCTGGCCGCATATGACTTAACTCTGTCCGCATGAACTCTGAATTGTTTCGGCTGCATGGAGTTTCCTAGCCGCATGAGGTTCACCATCCGCAGCCGCATGAGATATTTCTTCTCAGCCGCATAGGCGCATGTTGCTTGCAGCCGCATGAGATATTTCTTCTCAGCTCCATAGGCGCATGTTGCTTGCAGCCGCATGAGATATTTCTTCTCAGCCGTATAGGCGCATGTTGCTTGCAGCCGTATGAGACTTTATTCTTTTCAGCCGCATAGGCTTTTCCATTTTCAGCCGCATAAGTTTCTCTATTTTCAGCCGCATAGACTTGTTATTTCCTAGCCGTATGGCGTAGAGCCGCATGAGACTTTATTCTTATTGAGCCGCATAAGATTTGATCCTCCTGAGCCGTATGAGACCCCATTTGCCTGGCCACATAAACTTTAGCCCATAATGCTTTTTGACTGATTCAGTCCCAAATTTGGCATTAATTGATATTGATTGTTATCTTGGTATTAATTAACATTGATTGTTATCTTGATTTATAATTGATCATACGTTCCTAGTTGGAACTAAGAGACTGGCTAGTCGTCTTATTGAATTGAATGAATGAGACACGTTCATATTAACTATGAACTATTGTAATCGACTGGCTGATCCTGAATATTGGCATACAGGCACATGCAGGCTTCAATTTATTTATTTATTTTATAAAAGTAGCATGTGTACTTTATGGTCAAGGCATGGTTACTCCGTGGTTAGTTTTGATTTTGTATTACGCTATGCAAGACCTATAACCTAACCGCAGGGTATCGTTGTGGAGTTGGGCATATCGTACCTTGTACGGAAGTACTCATTCTGAATGACCATGATCCACGGCATGGGATTTTCCCTAACATAGAGGCTACTAAGTTAAATAAAATAACGATTGCATTGAGAGAATGGATTTCCGAGTTCTTACATGACAGCCCTCTTTGGGACTATTAGTGCCCGACAGGCCGGCTGGTTCCTACAGATACTGCAAATCTGCCACACGGGCAGGAAGCGGTATCTGCTTATATTATTTATTGTATATTGATGCCGGACGTCCCGCTGGGACTCGTCTAATTCATGATTGGCACAATTGATTGATTGGATAAACTAGTCTTGCTTGTTCATAGTAAGAACTGAGGAATCCTTATTGCATATTTCCAAGATAACTTGGGACTCACAGTAGCAAGCCGTAGGAGTTGAATGGCCGTTTAAATTGATTTGTTTGTGTACTATACCTACTCTATTGATTAACTGAGACGATCGGAATGTCAGGACATAACGGGCCAATTTCAGTCCTTGTTTGGTTGGAAAGTAGGTTCGAAGTGTCGTGATGTTATGTGAATCTTAGTAGCTAGCAGAGGTCTATTTATCATAATTTTCTTATTTTTGGTGCTTATTCCTCATATCGTGCTTCGTTGCGGTACTTACTATTAGAGGTCTAACCTCTCTGGTTTTGCATGGCCAGATTTAGAGCCGGTTCCCGAGGACTCAGCTTACTTCTACCTCCAAGATGGTCAATACTAGAGGGATGATCGCAGGAGGACTCGAGTGGATTCCTTACTTCCCCGCTCATTTTTTTTACTTACTTTATACTTTGCCGTTTGGCACCGACATGTTAGTCGGATTGTCTTGTAATTACTTTTGCATAATTGTAACTAAGTCAGACTGCAGCTGATAAACAATTGTGTATACCTTGCTACATCATCTGGCTATATTTTGTAAAGCCAGATATCAAGAATATTTTGACTGAGCATTGGGGACGCCTTACTGCTTTATCTTACATGTTCTCTATTCCTGTTTCTTGTTTGAATGATTGAGACAATAGATGTGAAGTGACCATAGTGAGACTTTCATGTAGTATGCACCCCTCATCTTTTAGACAGCATTGATCCTATTATACGGTATTCATCTACCCGTAATACGTAGCTGGCTGAGTCAATCCCCCGCTCTCCAGTATTCTGGTTCTGGGGCGTGACAATTCCCGACCTAACTATCTATGTGTGTGCTGGTCCAATGCATGTACTGAGGTACAATCAATGTGAGTCCTGATGTGCTATCTCATGTGTAAAGTGTTCCTACATGATATATGTCAGTACATCCAATGTCTTCAGCACTTACATAATGAATGGTCGGTAATAATGACGTGGTTTGTGTAGCGTGTTGCATTACACTAAGGAGGGATCCTTATGTATGACTCCTTGAGCCAGTATGGATCCCTTCTTGGGGTACTCGTACTATGTACGGCATTTAGAAGAATGAGCATGTGACCACAACATGTGAATCTCGAGATTAACCTAGGGTTAACTAGGCAACTAATCTGGTAGATGCATTGGGCGGGAAGAATCTCGAGATCATGCCACACTAGCCACCCCATGTTCCGTCCTGACATGCCGGGTTGGCCTCCACGGACATGGTTTCATCTTCTTATGGTGGATGACCATATCCGACTCCTATGTGCTATGTGTTATATGTTTTAGCGTGGTAGCCTTACGGGGGACCGGTGCATGATCAAGGTGCTACGTGTTTATATATATATATACATATATTTTGGATTGGCTAGTCCTACTGGAACGACACGATATGAGGATTCCTATAACAGCATTGCGGGGATAACCCTGCCAAATATAGAAAGTCGCAGGAATGAATTATCGCTTGAAAAATGACTCGACTGTGCCTTGTACCTTTTGATAGTAGCCGAGGGACATGGACTGTCATAGTGCGTGGTCCAACCCATGTCTTTGTTTGTTTGTTGGGTTGGCTATCGTGCTACGACGGGCTGTGGACTGAGATTACAACTAGAAGCTTTTTATTATTATTACTATTTATTATTACGCTTGGGTTTTTATCTCACTCTTTTGTCTCCCTAGTGATACTTGCTATTCGGGGCTGACCCCGCTGGTTTTGTTTGGCCAGGTCACGTAGCAGAGCCAGAGGATCCGACTTTCCTCCCTGACGTCAATGGTGCATACTAGGAGCATGGCGGACGGGAGACTCGAGTGGATTTCTTCTCTATCACTCTAGTATCATTACTTAAGTTCTGGCGTTTAGCCACCGGCCCCTGTTTAGCCGATTGTTCTGGATATTTTGCCTTCTTACATAATTGTAATTAAATCAGACTACAGCTGACTACGATTATGTACCTATGACTCTCTGGGCTAGCTAACTTATAAAACTAGTTCCCTATGATCATTTTGATGAACCATTTGGGACGCCTTACTGCTTTATCTTATATGTTCATTAATTGTTGCTTCTTGCTTTATTGATTGAGACATAGATACTATGTGGAACCATAGGAGACTTGATTGTATCATGTACCCCCTAGTCTCATGATAATTACGATCGTCGTATGACGTTTATATACCACATATGGAGTAGCTGGCCTAGTCACTCTCCGTATTTTGGTACTGGGACGTAACATAGCCCTTCGCACAAATTTGGTCATATATATGTATTTGAATTCACAAACTCAGATTTGGATTACAATTTTCGTCTTCTTCTTCTTTACGAGAGATCTGAATTCTATTGCTTTCATCTTCAGCAGAGATCGCAAAGATCGTTCATAGTTCACTGTGCTTTTCTTCAGTCGAACTCTGATCATCGCTCATTATTATCATCATCTTCGTGGAGAGATTTGAAGTTTTTCGGCTATTAGGTCAATTGTGGAGAGAAGATCTTCTTCATCTTCTCCATAAGAGTTAGCATCGTTTTGAAAGAAGAACGTAAAACTCTTCAATCTTTATTTCTGACAAAAATTTTTTTATAAAAAAATAGGTTTCTGTCAACTGTTCTCCATCATTTTAACACACAGAATGGCCATTCTTCGTGATTTTAACACGGAGAATGACCATTCTCCTGCATTTTAACACAAGGAATGGTCATTCTCCGTGATTTTAATACGGAGAATGGTAATTCTCCATGGTTTTAATATGGAGAATGACCGTTCTCCGTGATTTTAACACGGGAAATGGTCATTCTCCGTGATTATAAAAAAGAAGAATGGTCATTCTCCGTAATTTTAACACGGAGAATGACCATTCTCCTGCATTTCAATACGAGGAGTGACCATTCTCCATCATTTTAACACAGAGAATGACAATTCTTCATGATTTTTTAACACAAAGAATAATCATTCTCTTTGTTAAAATGATGGAGAATGGCCATTCTCCGTCATTTTAACACGAAGAATGGTAATTCTCCGTCAATTTAACAAGGAGAATGGCCATTCTCCGTAATATTAACACGGAAAATTATCATTCTCCGTGCTATTAACATGGAGAATTGCCATTCTTCGTGATATTGCCACGGAGAATGACCATTCTCCGTGTTAAAATGACGGAGAATGAAGGAGAATGACATTCTCTGTGATATTAACATGGAGAATTTCCATTCTCCGAGATATTACCACAGAGAATGGTCATTCTTATTTTAACACGGAGAATGATAATTCTCCGTCAATTTAACAAGAAGAATGGCCATTCTCTGTGATATTAACACGGAGAATTGTCATTCTCCGTAATATTAACACGGAGAATTGTCATTCTCCTGTATTTTAACATAAAGAATGGCCAGTTGAAACTTTGGAGGGCCATAACTTTTGACTGGGAGGTCGAAACGAGGCCCGGTTTGTCGTAAAAGGAGCATATTTCCGAGGAGCCTGTGATAAACAGTTTTATCGTTTGTCAGCCTTCCAAAATTTTAGAATCGTAAAAAATGATGTTTTGACCTCTATTTTAACATGGGGAATGACCATTCTCCGGTTTGTCGCAAAATGACCATACTCCTGCATTTTAACACGAGGAACGGCCAGTTGATGCTGCTGATGATGATGAAGTGGGAACTGATGATGACGACATAGTTTGAAGATTGCGAGTGGAGAGTCACTGACGAGTTTTTTGAAGTAAGGTTTGAAAATTTTGGAGAAAACCTAGATTCGAAAGTAAGCAGTGTATAAAAGAAGAGGAAGAATCGAAACATCTTTTTTTGAAGAGTAGGTTCCGTGGGTGTTTTCAATAAATTAGAAGAACAAAAAGGTCATTCTGAATCCATTTATATATTTTTCGCTAATTCTAGACACGCGATAAAATATTATTTTGTGGTAAATTTTTCATAAAACTTGTGCAATTTTTTGGACATTTCATAAATTTTCCATATATATATATATATATATATATATATATATATATATATATATATATATATATATATATATATATATATATATATATATATATATATATATATATATATATATATATATATTCGGTGCACATTGGCTCAAAAGGCCTAAAACCCTTTGTTCTCAAAATCCCCATTCTTAGATCTGCTATCCCCAAAACCCTAACCCTAATTCCTTTCGTTGGCATCAGCAACAGCCATGTCGATGTCGAAGGGGTCGAAGATGCGCCAGTACATCAACTACTGGATGCGCGTCACCATCCAGGACGGTCGCCAACTCGTCGGCAAGTTCATGGCCTTCGACCGCCACATAAACCTCGTCCTCGGCGACTGCGAGGAGTTCCGCAAGCTCCCACCCTCCAAGACCGCCACCAAGGGAGCAGCCGCCGACTCCAAGCCCTCCGCCGCCGCCGTCGAGGAGCACGAGGACCGCCGCACCCTCGGCCTCGTCCTCCTCCGCGGCGAGGAAGTCGTCTCCATGACCGTCGAGGGACCCCTACCCCCAGAAGACTCCCGCTCGCACGGCGCCCACCCCGGCTCCGCCGCCTCCGATCCCGGCATCGGCCGCGCCACCGGACGCGGCATCCCCACCGCACCCCTCGTCCAGGCACAGCCCGGACTCTCCGGCCCCGTCCGCTGCTTCGGCGGGCCCGCCCCTGGGATGATACAGCCCCAAATCGCCCGTCCCTCCGTCTCCTACCCGCCCCTTGTCATGCGCCCTTGAGGACCTATGCCACCGGGCTTCCCCGGTCAGTCCCCGCCGCAGATGCGTGGCCCATCCGGCCCGCTACCCATGATGATGAGGCCTGGCGGCCCGCCCCCGCCCCCAGGGCCGTACCAGCAGTACGGACAGAGGCCGCCTATGGGCCCTCCCCCACTGCAACAGCCGTCGCCTTAGATGATGAGGCCCGGGATGCCGCCGCCGCCCATGAGGCCTGGCTTGCCTGGGCCGCCCCCTCCGCAGAGGCTAGGGATGCCGCCGATGTACGCTCGCTGGCCTGGGATGCCTTCACTGCCACCGCCCAATCAGCAGAGACAGGGACAGAACCAGCAGTAGCAGTGAGGTGTATTCTGCGCATTTTGGGGGACTTTTACTAGGTTGTTGTATGCCTCGGAGTTTTCTCAGAATGTTTGAAGGATCAACTCCCTTTTCAATGGAAGGGAACTGTGAGAAGTTTAGAATTTACCTTTTAATTACTCTCCACTGTTCAAATGCAAACGTTAATCATCTCAAGATTTTTATGCATGAATTTTCTCAAGCCTTTATGAACCTATATCTGGACAAAATAATGTCCCATTTAACTCAAGCTAGTCTATTGTTTTTCTAACTGAGCAAATCGTTCAATCTATAAATAGCACGAGCTTTACTCTGCACTTTGCAGACATATATATATATATATATATATATATATATATATATATATATATATGAATTTCTTTTATTATAATGGTTTATATTGGGGCAAGTAGTAAGGACATAGATGGGCATAGCCTTATATGAAAAAAAATTAAAATACTATGATATACGTGTACTGTTCCCTCATCTAGTTCACATGTGAATGTGTACATATAATGAATCCCGTGTGCAGGGGCGGATCCAAGGTTGGGGTGGGGTGGGCTGGAGCTCACCCTCGTAAAAAATTATATTTTTTTTTCATATAATTTTTTTTTACTTTTTTTATATGGATTTATCTACTTTCAGTCCATCCAAATTTTTGCCAGCCGATTCCAACTATAATTTATGGATCCGCCCCTGCACGTGTGGTCTATTTATTAGAGTTGCAACAATGTTAACAAGTGACATGCCTCTCAAATGGATCCAAACAAAAATTCTATTCTTAATTTTTAAAACTCAATCATAAAAATCCGTTGGATTATATGTATTTTATTTTTAAATTTTTTCAAGGAACTAAAATAAAAAATAAATATATTTTAATGTTAATTATGTTGGTGCTTTCTTTACATGGAGAGAGCTTGCTCTCAACATGCCTTGTAAAAGTTTAGTCCCACATCGGAAATGCACCATGAGTTATCTCAACATATATACTTGGTTGTGTTGTTGAGAAATGCACATGGGGTGGTGACCCTAAGGAGGGAACCATGTGGGTGATTTTACTAGGAGGTAAGAATAAGGCCCCAAGGATTAAGCATTAATGCTTTTGTCATTCTCTTGGATTAATTCCATTTGGAGCTAAGCCCCTCGGACTCGGACTCGGGCTCGGGCTCATGAGGCATTTTGTTGGCGCACTTTGCACTTAGCACGTCAGCAGTCATGCGGCTCATATGCGGCCATACGGCACTTGCGGCCATGAGGTCATGCGGCCAGGCTGCTGCTGCTGCTACCGCATGGAGGATTCCGCTGACTGTGCAGACTACAAGTCAGTTATGGAAAGACTGATTCTATGCGATTAATTCAGATCCACTTTTTATGGGATTTGAATTAATTTCGTTGTTATCTTTGTGGGATTTGAATTAATTTCGTTGCTGTCTTTGTGGGATTTGATTCAATCTTTCCATAACTGAAGAGACGGCTAGGGTTTCCATCATCTCTCTATATATACTCTCTTCTGGCCTCCTTTGTGAAGAACTACGAATTTTATAAGTCAGAAAAGAGAGAGAGAGAGAGAGAGAGAGAGAGAGAGAGAGAGAGAAAGAGAGAGCTGCTGCCGCCATTGTAAGTCCATCCGAGGAGTCAGAACAGAGGTAACTTCGAGCGTTCCACAAGTTCTTCAACTTGCTGGTTCCTGAAAGCAATTCATGTGGGGCAAATTTTGCTTTGAGAAACGGTGTTTTGACACCCCAGCAACTTTTTTTCATATCATCTTTCTCTAGATTAATGTTGTTTGCAAAAACAAAAGTTGATCTTTATTTCAACAAACTTTGTAAAGAAGATTACAATTGAATTCTGGGAAAGTACAACTATAGGAATCCGATCTGAAGACGATCGCTTTATCCCTTGGACGATGTGAACTTTGAAGACGATAGCCTCTGAAGATTGCAGCAGCACTTTGGCAAGAACTCCTGATCTCTGGTGATGATCTCTGATATATATGTGTGTGTATGATCCCCTCTAGGAAGGACTTAAAACTCTATTTATAGAGTTCTAGAAATAACTAATTTTTAGTTATTCTGACTTGTGCAGGTTGGATTGCGCACACTTTGGATTGCGCAGGCAATGAACTGCACAGGCAGTTACTCGATCGTGGACCATCTGTATATGACGCGTGGCATTGTTTCATTGAAATACGCTTGATCGTGTACAGACGGTTGCCACATGGTGAGTAATTGATGGCATGAAGGCCACGTGTACATTGTCAGTTATCTTGATGGAGTGCGCCACCTGAATTGTGCTGGCTTCGGATTGCGCTGGGATGGACTGCGCTGGGATGGACTGGCAGATTGTGCTACATGTACAGCTGTCCTCGAGCACTGTGCTGTACGATAAACGAACAGTTTCCTCGTTCTCCGTGCTGTCAGTTGTCAGAAGATCTGATTCTCTGTCAGGTAATGATGACGAGGCCACGTCAGCTTGCGTACTTGAATGAGTGCGCAGTTCAGCCTGCGCAATCGAGTTGGTGCACAATCTGTCTTCTGTGCAGTTCACTTGAAGGATGCATAATTTGATTTTCATGACTTTGTTGATGGGTGCAACTTGATTTTTAGGACCTACAAGACTCCCTTCAAAGTTTTCGAAGTTTGAAAATAGTCAAAGCTTCGAAATACTTTGAATTTTGATTTTTAAATCAAGTTGCGCATATGATGACCTGTCTGCACAATCGGAGGAATTAGTCCCTGTTTATTCGGCACAATCTGAGGAGTTTGTTTATTTTGGAAAACTATAAATAGTTCTCAGTTCTCTCTCTACCATTCTTTACTTGCTTTCAAACTTTCTAAAGAGAAAACTTTCCGAGCTTTCCTGACTCTTCTTCTTCTTCCCGTCGATCTCATTGGCTCCAAAGCGCTCCGCCACCGAGAAAGGCAAGACCTCCGTCGAGTCTTCGGCTCGGGCTGTGCCGCGTCCTTCTCGATATGAAGTTGCTTATCCAGCACTACAAGGTAGTAAACCCGATCGAAAGATCCTTTTTAGGGTTCTTTAACACTGTTGATCCTTCGAACCTGTCTCTTTTTAGAGATTTGGTCATACTGTGCCGTCCTGTTTAGGGTTTCGGTTGCAAAAACCCAATAGTTTTTATTTTTATGAAGAATATTTTCTTGCGCAATCGGTTAGAACGCGCTGGCAAAAGTTAGCACAATCTGCTGATTTGCGCAAGGCTGTCCAGCGGAAACTGATGCTTTGCGCAAGTTATTCAGCGTAATCTGATGGCTTGCACAAGTGGATGAGTTAGCGCCGCTGGATAGTTTGCGCATAGAAGCTATTGTTGCGCAATCTGATGCTTGCGCAATCTGATGCTTGCGTAATCTGATGCTTGTGCAATCTGATGCTTGTGCAATTTGCTGACAGAATCTTTGATTTTACTTGTACTAAATTCTATTTTTTTTGTTTGATGCAGTTAACATCAGAGAGGACCCTGAGTATGAAATATTTACAGGGTCCCTTACTGAGCCGAAATTTAAAGAAGATTTGTCCCATGTGTTTTTTCCACAATATGCTCTGCCATCCTCCCGCCAAGCTATCTTGGTAGCTCAGGACAATGAGACTTTGTTAAATTTGATGAATAGGCAGCCCCTGCATTCTGCTGACGCCATTACCCACAAGAAACCCATGTTCTTATTTGGCGAAGCCATTGACATGAGTTCTCAGCCGAGACCCTGTGTTGAGCAGAGACTCTTCCAAAGAAAGGAGAAACTAGTCCTGTTACCGGACATTGCTAGATGCCTCCCTCTAGCCCGTTATGCCCATACAAGCCATCCCAGGAGGATGGACTGGGATATTACTCCCCTCCAACAGGCAAGGACAGGAAAGATCTGTGTAAAGAAAGGCCCAAACAACCGAGATATGTTCTATAGCTCATCTGAGCGACATAGCACTTTACTCAGAGGGTTGAAGCCAGGCTGCATCCCTCCAGAGAACTCTTCTTTGCTGCTGCCTGTGAGGACACCAATCTTTGCTAATGAATACGCAAAGGCTGAGGGCAGATACCCGGATCAAGATATTCGGCTGACAGGTCTGGTGAACCCAGACAACAGAAGGTGGAACTGCATAGCCAACTGGATATTGGCTCAGTTTAAAGACAAGCTTAAAGAGATCGAGCTATATCATACGGTATATGCTACCGTGTATGGATTCCTCCCAAATCCTTATCTGTTTCTGGCCTTGGCAGAGAGGTATAATTACAGGTCAGGGACATTCATGACACCCTGCGGGGAGATTGGATTAGCCCTCCATGAGATGAACTATTGTGCCATTACAACATATGCTCCCTGTACTATAAGAGCGGTTCTTCCGGCACCTGTTATTCATCAAAGTGGTTACCTTATCTTTTTCCTAATCATATCATTGAAAAAAAGACTAAGGATCATGACACATGCAACCCGACTTTCTTTCAATCCCTCAGCCACAGTGAAGTAATAAGACTGATGGAAGAAAATAAGAAAATGGATATCAGAGTTAATGATGAACATCAATACCCTCTACTCAAGACTGGAGATTTTGTAGAGAGTTTTATAAGAATGGGCTACAGGCCCATGTCAAGAGAAGCCCAGCTAGCAGGTTTCCTGACATACTGGCTCCGTCGATTCGTCGTACCCGGAGCAAGCGCCGTGGACCGCTTCCACCGCAGAGTACTTTTTGCTGCTGTCCGGTTAGTCTTCGGCTACCGGATGGATTTGCTGACAGCGATGACCTGCAGAGTGAATGTAGGTCTTTGCCTTTATGTTGACTCCATGCTCAAATGGAAGGGTGAGAAGGGGAACTTCCCTCGACTGGAGTTGCCTTACACCTATTTATTCGGGTGGTTGCTTCTGCACCATCCGTCCTTGATGAACCCCGACATGGGAGAAGTCGACGGTAGCTTTCTGCGGAGATTCTCCCGGAGCAAGTGGGTGTACACTAGTCTGAAGGACTGCAGGCGTACATTGAACCTTGGGAAGGGATGAAATTTTCACTGCGTTGCCCCTCCAACCGGTTACGAACATATGTCGACAAATTTAGTTGACCTTAGGAGGCAGCCGTTGGGTCGAGCAGCTTTTGACTGGCTGAGGACGATCAGGCCATCGCATTTGGTGTACAGATTTGAAGATGAGTGTTTCTTGGAACCATATTTGCCAAGCCGCTTCGCTCGTCAATTTGGTTACGACCAGTTCCATGTAGGCAACCCTATAACTTGCCTACAAGGAAAGGGGTATCTGATTGATGGTGCCAGAGCATGGGCCTACTACAACGCTCGAGACATAAGGACAGTGTTCTCGATGCCAACCAAGAATAATCATGGCCCTAGAATGTTATATACATATTTACTCTTTTACACAGCTGCAAATACTTTCGCCGAAAACTTTAATATGGTAGATAGCTTCGCGACGGCGACGCGTTTGAAGAAAGGAGCGACTGCTATGCTAGCTCCAGCAAATGATGAGCAACATGAACCTGTGGATGATCCCTTGGAAGCCTCTAGGGAAGCTAATTTCCCTGAGGAAGTTAATGAACCACTGAAGATTTCTTTGAAAGTTGTTAAGTCTCCAGCCAGAGAGAGGAAAAGAAGGATTAATGAGCCTTCCTCCCCGGTTGCAAAGAAGAAACTCCTCTTAGACCAATCAGAGAAAGTCACTACCAGGTCGCAGTCTCGGCAACTGGCTGAGTCGACCCGAGAAGAAGCGACCACACCGACTTCTCTTCCACAACGGGTTGATGTGGTAAATGTTGAGAGTCCAGAGAGACATCTTCATCGAAAGAAACTGGCTTTTAAGAAAAGAAAGAAGGTGATCCTGTCCTCGGTAGTGGCCAGTGCTGCTGCTGGAATTACTATGTCATCTCATACTCCTGTCTCTGAGTCTAGGCATGAAACTCCTAGTCCAGAACAGAGGGACGAGACTGATCAGAGAGAGGAGGCTGCAGAGCTTAGGGAGGATATTGTAGAGAAGGAGCATGAAGCTCTGCGATCTCCTTCACCGGCGATAGAAACTACTCAACTTCCTGTTACACCAAGAACAATCCGCGAAGAGGAGGATCGTTTAATGATTGAAGCATTAAATGATTGTGACTTTGGTCTACAAGATGATGTTGATCATACCGTTGTAACTGCCAGCGAGGAAGTACCCGAGGATAGCATGAGCACTGAAGATACATCAATAGAGGTTATTGATGATACTTTGAATCAAGAAGAGGACATTGATGTCAATAAATCTCCTGAAGCTGTTGAAGACACACTAGCTCCTGAAAAGGATGTTGAGGTGGATATGTCTCCTGAAAAGAATATGGGTAAGGAAGTAGCGCCGGAGGAAGCTACTACCACTGATCCCAAAGGTATTAAATGAAATTATTAATCTTCTTTTCATAGATTAATGGCTGACATCTCTATTTTTGATCCATGTAGAAATCGAATCATCTCCGGTTCCTCCTTGTACTGATATAGTACCGATAACAGTAATAGCCAGTGGCAGCCGACATCTGTCGGGCGGTTCTGAGGCCGGAAGTAGCCAGGCAGTAATGTCTGAGGCTACCTCTGCTAGACTGGAATCTGTACCCACAGACGAAAGGCTTGTTACTGGAGCAAGTCATGGTAAGATTGCCTTTGATCTTTTGATCCTTCTTAATTAATTGTTCATGACAACAACAATCAATGATAGGTTTATTTGTCTTTGCAGAAAAACAACCGGGAGGAGCAACCAGTTCTACTTTAGCTCCCTTGTTTAAAGAACCCTCTATTCAAGTGCAAGAACGTCCATCTGCACAGGCACATGCTGCTTCATCATCAACGGGAGTAGCTGCTACCCCGGGTGCTTTGGCAACTAACCAATTTATCATTAGTTCTTTCAGCAACCTGTTCTTTAATGCATTGGGACCCCTAGTAGATAGGGTACTAGAGAAAGAAGTTGTTGATTTCACTACTGTTAGAAGCCCAACTTCTCACTTGATAAATGCCATCCGAGGTCAAGGAGATGAAGCTCAAGCTATTTTTCTTGAGCACATACTAGATGAGCTAGAAGCATCGGTTAAGATCTACAAGGATCTTAATCGAGGGAAAGTAGAATCCTTAGTACAAGCTGAATTTGAAAGGATGTCTCAAGAAGTTGCCATTGAGAAGGCTAATTTCCAGACTTTCATGGACACTTATACTGCCAAGGCTTCAGAATATGATTCTCAAATGGAGATAGCCACCTCTGCTGCAGGAGAGAAGGAGGAGAAAGTTACTGAGTTGAAAGTGAAATCTATTCGTCTTCAAGAGGAGATTGCCCGTCTCCAGGAAGAGTTGAAACTGGTTCAGCATACTCGAGAGGATGAAGTCACACAACATCAAGCTGCCACTCAGCAACTGGACATTCTGACTCAGGAACGAAATGAATATATCACAACTCATCAGGCTAAAATCTCCTGCCGCTTAGTGACCTTACCGACTTTTAATGAAAAGTCTAGAATGGAGGAAGCCAGGAGGCGCGTGATGGACTCCCGTAAGGAGCGATTGAAATCTTTAAAGCAGCAGATGGTTAACTTGATGACACCATCGACCGAATAGAAAGATTTTCTGTATCTTCTTGTTTTGTAATATGTATCTTTGTAATGTCTTTCATCTTTTATCAATAAAAAGACATTTTTTGTGGCTCTATTATTTGTTGTATATCTTATTCAGATATAAATAATAGCGATAGAAAATATATTCAGAGGTGCAAGACATGATATATTTCTTGATTCTGGAAAATAATCATATTCAATTATATCTGCTCAGAGGTAATATGGACGTGGCAAATATAATTTATCGAATATCATTATTTCAATAGATAACTTAATCAAAGATGACAAGTTGCTGATATGAACGAAATAGATGATGTGAACGAAATGAATCGTCGGGATGAATATGATGAACGGGTGAACCGTCAAATGAATTAAATGAACGGATGAACCGTCGGATGATGAACGGGCGAACCGTCAGATGAATGTGATGAACGGGTGAACCGTCAAATGAATTAAATGAACGGGTGAACCGTCAAATGAATGTAATGAACGGGCGAGCCGTCAGATGAATGGAATGAACGGACGAACTGTCTGATAATGAATGGACGAACCGTCAGATGGATATAATGAACGGTGAACCGTCAGATGAATGTGATGAACGGACGACCCGTCAAAGGGATGTGATGAACGGACAAACCGTCAGATGAACGAGCGAACCGTCAGATGGGTGAGATGAACGGGTAAACCGTCAAATGGATGTGTCGCTTCATAGTCTTACGACTCTCTATCTATAAATAGAACAGAAGTTAGATGGAATGGTCACTTTCACTTTTCAACATAAAGATGTCGTCTGGAGATGCATCCAAGAAGGCTGAAATTGCCTCAAAGGTGAAGGCGGGTACTGAGGAACGTCTAGTCGATCCCGACCAGCCAAAGCATATAGCAGTGGGCGAAGGTTCGCCTGCCCCCAAACCGTCAAAGGACATCTTGGACTTCCTTCTTGAACCAGGAAAGACTGAAGATGAAGAAGCCATGAGGATAGCTGCTTGCAAGTTCCTGGTGGGTTCCAGCAAGAGTGTTCTCGGCTCTTTTGCTGATCATGTTTTTAAAAAAGGCGGTAGTGGCCCGCGTCCTAATTTTGAGAAGGATGATAGTAACCTTCCTTGATATTATGTACTATTATTCAAGATGAAATAAAACTAAATTTTATTTATGAACTTGTCTGATGATTACAAGCAATGTCTGTTACATTTATACATAATACTTTTTGAGGAACTTGCCATTGATAGGCATCATTGCAACTCGACTGTCTAGCTCTGTGAGTTGATAGGCACCATTTGAAAAGACTTTGCTTACAATGTAAGGCCCTTCCCATTTTGTATCGAACTTGCCTTTGCTTGAGTGAGTCATAGTCATAGGACGTCTGACGGTTAGAACAAGCTCTCCTTTCTGAAAGGCTCTGACCTTAACTTTGCGGTTGAAAGTCTTTGAGATGCGGGCTTGGTATAACTCAATATGCTGTTGAGCCAATAGCCGCTTCTCATCGAGCGCTTCTAACTCTTGAAGTCGAAGAAGATCGTTGTTCTCTGTCGTGAGTTCGTTGGCGATAGCAATCCTCAAAGACAAAATTTGAAGTTCTAGAGGTAGAACTGCTTCATAGCCGTATACCAAAGAAAAGTGTACAGCCTATAGGGTTGCAGACCGTAGTGCGGTAGGCCCAAAGACATTCCCCAAGCTTTTCACTCCAGTTCTGTTTGTTAGTAGATACAAACTTCTTGAGGAGCTTGATGATAGTCTTGTTGAAAGCTTCAGCTAAGCCATTAACAGCAGGATTGTAGGCTGTCGAAGCGATATTGTCAATCTGGTGATCATCACAGAATCTTGTGAACTTTTGGCTGATGAATTGGGGTCCATTGTCGTGGATAATTTGTCGAGGTACACCAAATCGATAGATGACATGGTGTTTCACGAAGTTGATGATGCTGCTGGTCTTGACTTCAGCCAATGGTATAGCTTCGGCCCATTTGGAGAAGTAGTCGGTTATTGCCAGTATAAACCGATGTCCTCTAGAAGAAGGAGGATTGACGGGACCGATGATGTCCATGCCCCAAGCTTCAAAAGGCCAGGAAGCAGCAGTCGGATGAAGGAATTCTGATGGTTGATGAATAAAATCTGCGTGGATTTGACAAGCTCGACACTTCCTCGCATATTCGATGGCATCAGATACCATTGAGGGCCAGTAGTAACCCATACGTCGGATGCGATCCTGTAGTTTAGGACCGGGTTGATGGGCTTCGCAGACACCGTCGTGAGCTTCACGCAGTACTTGCTTTGCTTCATCACCAGCAAGACAGCGCAAAAGAAGACCGTCATAAGTTCGTCGGTAGAGAGTCTTGGTGGTCTGATTGTAGTAGAATCATAAAGACCGTCGACGAATACTCTTAGCCTCCTTAGGATCTTCAGGGAGTATGTCATGGACCACGAAGTCGATAAAGGGAGCTCTTCAATCTTCGCTGGTAATATTGACTTCAGTAAGATTATTGAACTCAATATTACGATTGTTTTCGATGCAGAACAATTCCCGATTAGAGATAACCACCACCTGCTGTCTTTTGATGGGGATAGCTAAGACTGCCGCAAGATTGGCCAAAGCATCTGCCTCAGTATTACAAGCTCGACGTACATATTCAATGAAGAAGGCTTTGAATAATGTAGCCATGTTGATTGCCGCTTCAAAGTAAGGTACTAGATCTTGATGGCGAACTTCATAAGTCCCTCTAACCTGGTTAACAACCAGCTTGGAGTCACCATAGACTTCAAGATACTCGACGTCAAGTTGTTTGGCTAGCTGAAGGCCAATGAGTAGAGCATTGTACTCTGCCATGTTGTTGGAGCAAGGCTCATCTAAGGAATATGCTCTTTGGATAGCTGACCCGTCTGGAGAAACAAGGACAACTCCAACTCCTACGACAATGGCACCATTGGGTCCAATCCTGGATACACCATCAAAGAATAGACGCCAAGTAGGAAATTCTTCGGAGATTGTATTAGATTCCAAAGTCACGTCCGGGATTTTATCATAGAGTTTGGACGTTTCTGGAACAGGATGAGCTGCTAAGAAATCTGCCAGTGCTTGGCCTTTGACAGACTTTTGAGGAACATATACCATGTCATATTGGGCTAGCAGAATGGCCCATGTAGCCAGCCGAGAATTGAGTGTGCTAGGTTTCTTTATCAGAACCCGAAGAGGATTAACTCGGGATATGACATGAATAGTTTGGCCAATGATGTAATGCCGAGTCTTCTGAACAGCGAACATAAGAGCTAGGCATTCCTTTTCGACTGGACTATAACGGTGTTCAGTACCAATCATAGTACGACTGAGATAGTAGATAGCTTGTTCGTGGCCTTCTTTGTTCTTTTGGGCAAGTAAAGCACCCAATGAATGGTCTATAGCACGGACATACATTAAGAATGGTATGCCAGAGATTGGTGGCTCCAAGACTGGTGGGTTCATGAGATACTACTTTATGTCGTCAAATGCCCGTTGACATTCTTCGGTCCAAACGAAAGATACACCCTTCTTCATTAGTTGAGTAAATGGTCTGCAGCGTCCAGACAGATTTGAAATGAATCTCCTGATGTACGCAAGTCGACCTTAGAATTCTCGTAGCTCTTTGAGGTTGCGTGGAGGACGCATCTATTGAATGGCTTTGATCTTCTCGGGATCTACGTGTATACCCTTAGAGGTAATGACGAAGCCGAGAAATTTGCCACTAGAGACACCCAAGAATGACTTGGTGGGATTCATTTTGAGTTGATGTTGGCGCATGAGGTTGAAGATAGTTCTCAAGTCTTGGATGTGATCTTCCTTTAGACGACTTTTGACAGCAATGTCGTCGACGTAACATTCGACAGTCTTGCGTAGGTGATCTCGAAAGATGGTACTCATGGCTCGTTGGTATGTTGCACCAGTATTTTTGAGACCAAATGGCATTACAGTATAGCAGTAGACTCCGCGAGGAGTGCGGAAAGAAGTGTGTTTTTCGTCTTCAGGATTCATCCGAATCTGATTGTATCCGGAGAATCCGTCCATGAAAGATATTCTTTCGAACCTACAGGTGTTGTCAATCATGATGTCCGTGATAGGGAGAGGAAATTTATCTTTTGGACAGGCTTCATTAAGATCCCGAAAGTCAATGCAGACTCGAACTTTACCGATTTTCTTTAGAACTGGGACGACATTGGCTATCCAATCAGGATGTTGTTCTTCTCGGATAAAGCCACAAACGATGAGCTTCTTGACTTCATCGTCGATTACATCCATCATTTCTGGCTTGAAGCACCGTTGTTGCTGTTTGACCGGTTTTGCATTCGACAAGATATTCAATTTGTGAGTAGCAACTTTAGGATCTAGACCTGGCATGTCCTCATAGCTCCAGGCAAAGACGTTAATGTATTCTTGAATAAGAATAATTAATTCTTGCTTATCTGCCTCTGGGAGGTTCTTGCGGATGAATATTGGACGGGGTGACCCACTCTCTCCTACATCAATTTGAACCAATTGATCTTCAGTAGGAGGTTCTCGTTGTTTGAATCGGAGTTTCCATTGGGTATCCATTCGTTGAGCCCAGGGATCTGTTTCAGGACTTTCTTCAACATCCTCGTTATAGCCTTCTGGAAGTTCGATGAAGACCATGTTAGAAGATACAGTCAATCGATGAACTTGACCGATGCTGGTGTCAGAATCCCATAATCTGGAATCAGAGGAATTAGAACGCTCCTCACTATCGGATTCAGAAGCTGCTGGGGATAATACCGGAGGTAAAGCATATCCGAGACCTCTTTTAGTCTTGCTGTAGTACATCTCTGACTTTCCTTTCGGCACAGCCGTACGGAGAGGAGTTCTTCTACCCTTACCGTAGTTGAGGCCACTCTTGAAGTCATAACCCATCTTACGAATGATGTCTTTTGATTGTTGACTGTAACGACGAAATTGAAGATGTCCCGTATCGTTACTTTTGCTATCATCCGTATAGCTAAATTGTTGTTCCGGTTCTTTACTAAAAAGTATTGGACTCTCACCTTTCTTTCGAGCAGGAACAATACGATATGAATCATTGGGATGTTCAAGTAAGACTTCTGTCTGAAGAGATTGAACAACTCCCATTGTAAATGATTGAAAGCTATCTAACATATCCAAATAACACTTAGCATGATAAATGACATCAGTATACTGGAAAGTAGATGCTTTTCATTGATTTGTACATCTGTATTTACAGCAGGACCTTTAGCCATAGCAGGCTTGGTCAGATTGATTACAAGAGGGGGAGAAGAAGAACGTGGAGGAGGATTGGCTTTGTTTCGACGGAGGTCGATAACAAGCGGCTCAGAGGAGGTTAGCTCCCTTTTATCCTTGTTATGAGATAAATCTATAACAAGTGGCTCAGAAGAGGTGAGCTGCCTTTTTTTCTTGTTACGACGTAAGTCGATAACAAGTGGCTCAGAAGAGGTGAGCTCCCTTTGATCCTGATCATCATCATTTGGTTGCTTCTGGACTGGTAAATGAATAGCCAATGGCTTGGAGGACTGTGGACGAGAAATACGTCCTTTGACAGGTATGATAAGGGTGTCATTGGGCACTACTTCTTGCTCTTCTTTAGTATCCAAAGACAGGACAACCTTCATGAATTCATCCTTATACATACGAGCATCGTTGCAGTATGCTTCGACGCCTTTGAAAGGATAGAGATCAGCAACCTCCTTTTGTACCTCTCCATTGTCATCAACATATTTAAAACATTGATGGAGAGTCGAAGGAACAATGTTATGCTCATGCAGAAATGGCCTTCCCAACAAAGCGTTGTAAGAACAACTATGGTTGTCAATGATGTAGAAGGTCACCTTTATGCGAAGATTGCCTATTTGGAGTTTTAGGCGAATCTTGCCCAGAGGCTCACTCCTTCCTTGATTGAACCCGAGGATGGTGGTGATTATACTGGAAAGTCTATGCACTTGGATCTTCAATGCATCCAATATTGTCTTTGACATGATATTGAGAGCAGACCCTGGATCTATCAGAATATGATCGACTTTCATTGAGTCGACATATCATGTATAGTAGAGAGGACGATCATGCCTATTGTCTTCTATCAGCATGTCATCCTGTGTGAAAGTTATGTTTGGAATTAACTCCAGCACACTATGACAATGGAGGCAAGAGACTGGCTCTGCTTTCGGCTTCTTCAGCAGGGCTAAACAGGTTTCTGCATGCATGAGAGCCTCACTCAGAGTTTCTCGAGTCTCTTTGGAGAGGCGCAAGAGCTCGAAGATGGACAGCCGGGCCAGTGTATTGGCCAACTGAGCCAAGATATCAAAGTTGTAAGGCTTTTCAAGTCCGGAAGGAGATAACTTTTTCAAAGGTTTGTCGAAGCGGACTTGTTGTTTGCCTTTGTCAGCTATCGTCGGCTTGGGAGGAGTAGACTCTACAACCAATGAGGATGCAGTAGGAATATCCTCAGTAGAAGCAGGCTGTACTGGAGCAGGCTCAGAAGAAGAAGCAGGATTCTCTTGAGCTTCGGGGTAATCCTTTAGATAGGCTTTCCCTGATCTGGTACCCAACAGGATTTCTTCATCAACTATGGGGTCAAAAGATACCATATTACAGATCTTTGTCTTGCCCTTAGAGCGGTCTTTCTTCTTGGAGGGAGAAAGAAGTTCAAATTTTGAAGCAAGATCTGGATGAATCCACATAATCTTGCCGTTGTCAAGAGACAAGGGGACAAGACCTTCACTTCGTGGAGGAGGGAGATTCTCGATCTCAAGAGTAGCTTTGGGGATAGGAATGACACCATGCTGAACCATCTGCGGTGGGAAGTCACCGAACTGAACTGAGACCATATTCGCGGTAACAGTCTTCTCGTCTTGCTGCAGAGTGACAACACCAGCGTTGACCAGTTCTTGAATTTTGCCTTTGAGCACATAACATGCTCGAGTGGGATGCCCAACCTGTGATAGACACAGTACTTAGGATGATCAGTCTTATCGACTTCATCAGGCTTCTTCGGGTCTGGGAGCTGGAGCTTATTGCTTTTGATTAAGCAATCAAAGATGCTCACGGTGTCATTCTCGTCAAAAGAGTACTCTACTTTCGTACGAGGTTCCCTTGGTGGAGGTGCTGAAGGAGTAGAAGCGGACGTAGGTGGTGCTACGTTGACCGCCAGAGATTCTTTGTTCTTATTCGTCAAGTTGATATTCAAAGTTTCTTTTTCTTTGTGGTTGTTCTGGCAATTACCACCACCCGATGTCTGATGTTCATCCCGGTCGGGGTTAGACATTTGTACCCCTAGTTGCTTGAATTTGTCAGCGCTAACTTCAGCTGCTTTAGCGTTGACAATGAAGGATGGCCAGTCTTGGAACTGAGTAGATCCCGTCCACATACTGATGATAGGCAAAAGATTTGCCTTGCAGGTGCCTATGGTGACAGCGGCCGGAGTTCCATGAGGCATTTTCAAAGCTTCCCGGCGGAACCTTTCAATGAAACTCTCAGCAGTTTCATTGTGCCTTTGTTTGATTTTATTGAGGGCTGACATGGTCATGTCGTTGATCCCCTCATAGAATCGTTCCAAGAAAATTTATTTCAGACCAGAGAAGGAGGTGATACAACCATCGGGCAAGCTTCTGTACCAATCGTATGCTACGCCGGCTAAACAACCGACGAATACTCTGGTAAGAAGAGCGTCATTTGGCTGAAGCTGGACAGTCATTACCTCGAAGTGGTTAATGAACTGACTAGGAGAAGTGCTGCCATCAAACAGCAAGATTGTTGGGATTTTGTACTTAGGAGGAAACGGGACTTTCTTCCATTCAACTGGGTAAGGTTGCTTGATCCCCAACCTCTGCAAGTTGTCCTTCTCTTTGAAGGCTTCAAACTGAGTGTGCAGTAGTTTGACAGCTTCATTGGCATCTTTCACTGATGTAGAAGGAGCAGGCTGAGTCACAGTATTAGGAGGAGGAACAGCATGGTACGCACTACCCCCAGCACCTGACTGACTGAGAGTGGGTTGGATCTGTACAGGACGTACTTGAAGAGATGCTACCCCCAGTCCTGCATTGACAGGCACCGACGATGCTATGATTTCAGGATTTGTAGGAGGTACGGTCGGTGGTACCGTATGCTGGGCCACAATAATGGAATGCATACTTGCAACCATTTCAGCCATAGTCTTCAACTTGTCTTCTAGCGCAGCTATTCGTTGTTCTTGACTAGCCGAACCGGAAGCATCGGGATCTTCAGTGACAACATAAGCTGTCACTTCTCTAGGTACAGTGGAGGACACTGTCTGTTCCGAACTTTTGCTGTATGTATCGTAGTCGGAGAAAGAATCATCTCCTGAGTGAGAAAGAGGGAGATGACCGGAAGGATCTTGAAGATTCCTTTGACCGATTGTGTCTCGGCTTCGGGATCGGGTATGTTGGAATACTCCTTCAGAGGATTCTTGGAGTAGATCCAAATACAGTTGGCTTGGCTTGCGAGGCTTGCCATGCTTGGAGCACTTCCTACCCCCAGTGTCTCTGGAAGTCATGTTGACGGAAGCGTACAAAACTTCGTCTTCATCTTCTGACATAGGTTCAGAGTTTGTAAAGTTCAGACGATCGACGACAGATCGTCTTGTTGTCTGACAACAACACTTGATGACAACCTTGTGATTGCAGTGGTATCCAAGTGGTTGTACTGGGGATGTTGAGATGTTGTCCCGTTTTTGCTTGAGGTGTTCTCGGAGATCGGGAACAACAACGGGACGAGAAGAAGTTCGAGGGATGTATTCTTTGACAATATTCGAAACATGGTTCCGGTTCTTCAAATATTTTGTCCCTTGAGTGTACAGGGAAGTACTCACTTCATTGGCACAGGTGTCCGAATTTTTGATCCTGGTAGTTTGCTTCTGATACTGGTTGGTCTTCGGCATTGGCTGTTTGCGTTTTACCGAAGTTGGTCGATTGAGATAAGTTCTTAGATCAGCAAACTCACCCCCAGGGGTTTCAGTCTGAGACACCAGCAATTTTTCCTGTCTTGAACAGGATATCTTAAGAGTTGGGAGATCTTGGAATTCTGCTACCGGAGTAGGCAGAATACCCCTCTGATCAGTACATTTCCCTTTGGCAAGGAGGGAAGAAGAACCCTTATTAGAAAGAGTTCTTGTACTGATTGGTGCCGGAGCACGTTCAGATTGATCTTCTACGGTAAAAACCGAAGAAGACTGAGAAAAGACCAAAGGGCATTTTCTTTTGTTTTGTGAAGAAGGGTTAGCTAAAGAGCGTTTCCCTCTGTTGTCTTCCAAGTCGTGGGACGAGGAAGTTTGAGAAAAGACCAACGGGCCTTTTCCTTTGTTCTGGAGAGGAGGAGGAATAGCCAAAAGACTACCCCCTATGGATTGCGCAGGAGCAACATGGTGCAGAGGAGGAGCAGAGCTTTTCCTCTTACTGTGGGAAGAGGAGAGATTAGCCCAAGGGCTGTCTCTTTTAGACTGTGCTGGCGCAGTTTGCGCATGGGTTGATGGCGTACTGGCAGGTTGCGCATGAGTAACTCTGGCAGAAAGTCTTCTGGCCTCAATCACAGTGGCTTGCGCAGCAGGAGTCTTATTGCTAGAGTGTTTGGGTTGCACTCTGGTTGCTGGAGTAGTGGATTGTGCAGGCAAAGTGGCAGCCAACTGCGCCAGAGGAATAGAAGACTTGCACTTTGACAGAGCAGCATATGAAGTAGGTTGTGCACTGGCAAGGGAAGTAGCATACTGCGCAAGAGCAGTAGCAGTAGATTGCGCAACAGAGACAGCAGTCTTAGGAACAGAGGCAGTAGACTGCGCAGCAGGCTGAGCAGAAGAAGTAGTGGACTGCGCAGCAGTCTTGGGGACCCACACTGGATGAACTTTGCTTGTGGCAGAAGTTGTTGCAGTGTGAGGGGTGGTCCTGGAGTTGATCATCGCCTCGTTGGCTGTCTGGTTGACCTTTACAACCAGCGTCTTCTGCGTCTTTCCGATAGACGCAACGTCACATTGAGTTGTCACTTCCTCGTCGGAGGAGAAAGTCGTCCCCAGCAGAGTCGCCATTTTGTTTGCAAAAACAAAAGTTGATCTTCATTTCAACAAACTTTGTAAAGAAGATTACAATTGAATTCAGAGAAAGTACAACTATAGGAATCCGATCTGAAGACGATCGCTTTATCCCTTGGACGATGTGAACTTTGAAGACGATAGCCTCTGAAGATTACAGCAGCACTTTGGCAAGAACTCCTTATCTCTGGTGATGATCTCTGATATATGTGTGTGTGTATGATCCCCTCTAGGAAGGACTTGAAACTCTATTTATAGAGTTCTAGAAATAACTAACTTTTAGTTATTCTGACTTGCGCAGGTTGGATTGCGCACACTTTGGATTGTACAGGCAATGAACTGTACAGGCAGTTACTCGATCGTAGATCATCTGTATGTGATGCGTGGCATTATTTGATTGAAATGCGCTTGATCGTGTACAGACGGTTACCACATGGTGAGTAATTGATGGCATAAAGGCCACATGTACATTGTCAGTTATCTTGATGGAGTGCGCCACCTGAATTGCGCTGGCTTCGGATTGCGCTGGGATGGACTGCGCTGGGATGGACTGCGCTGCAGAGAGTCTGGCAGATTATGCTACATGTACAACTGTCCTCGAGCACTGTGCTGCACGATAAACGAACAGTTTCCTCGTTCTCCGTGCTGTCAATTGTCAGAAGATCTGATTCTCTGTCAGGTAATGATGACGCGGCCACGTCAGCTTGCGCACTTGAATGAGTGCGCAGTTCAGCCTGCGTAATCGAGTTGGTGCGCAATCTGTCTTCTGTGCAGTTCACTTGAAGGATGCATAATTTAATTTTTATGACTTTGTTGATGGGTGCAACTTGATTTCTAGGACCTACAATTGTAACTCGTTCTGTCCCAATTACAACACGTTTGCAAGGAAGAACGAGAGATCTTCTCTTCTCTATTTCCCTTTTATATTATAATCTGGCTATTTGGCTTTTTGTATCATCGTAGATCTTGAGTTTGATCACTGCAAAGTTTTTGTGTGACTCTCAGATCTTGATTGCATCAGTTTTTCCATCTTTGGTCAAGCCTCGGGAATAACAATCTTAAAGCAAGATCCTTGTAGTTGGAAAACATTAATGCTTCACTCATCCAATCGGACTACTGCAAGTTGGAAAAGTTCGATGGAGAGCATTATCAAGTCTAGAAGAGGAAGGTTTATCTAATTCTTCAACTCAAAGACGTTGATCATGTACTATTGAAGGAAGAACCTTCTGTTCCAGACACTAGGTCTACTGCCACAATCAATGCGGCTACCAAACTCCAGGCCAAATGGAGAAGGAAAAATAGCATCTGCAGGCTTCTCATCCTGAATGCTATGGAGGATTTCCTGGCAGAATCCTACTCGAAGAAGGAATTTGCCAGAGACATATGAGAGTCTATAAAAAAACTGTATGAAGAAGACAGGAACAGGAGCAAGATGTTTGTGGTTGAAAAATATCACAAATTGCTCTTTGAGGACAAGAAGTCCATGTTGCCACAGGTGAAGGAATTTCTGAAGCTGCGTCAGAAACTGGAAGACGAAGAGATGTCCCTTCTCGACAAGTTTGTCATTGGAGGGATCGTCTCAAAACTTCCTGCTGGATAGAGTACCTTCTATGCAAGGATGCTCAGAAAGAAGCTAGACATTAGCTTGGGAGATCTACTTCAAGAGATCCATGTTGAGGACGAGATACGTTCCCAACAGAAGATGGACACTCTGTCCAAACAGTTGGCTAAGGCCAATCTAGTGCAGACGAGAGATCCCAAGGAGAAGTAGGCGGCTTCTCATCACAAGAAGAAGGACTTCACTAATCTAAAAGTGAAAGGTCCTTCATTCAAGCAACAGAAGTCCAAGTCCCACGTGACTTGTTTCAATTATGGCAAGAAAGGCCACTACAAGAGTGAATGCAGATCTAAGCCTAAATAATCAGAGAAAGGTGAGCCTAGTAAGGTTTCATTGGTTTCTAACATTGTTGCTATGATCGCACAGGTCACAACTGTGGGGGTTGACTCTGACTGGTAGATAGACACTGGTGCAACTTGCCATGTCTGTTCTGGCAAGGAATGGTTCGTCACGTACCAGCCGATATCTGAGAAGGTTGTCATGGCAAACCTGGCCCAAGCTGAAGTTCTGGGGATCTGGAATGTGGAGCTTAAACTCACTTATGGAAATACTCTGACGCTTCAAGGTGTGAAGCATGTTCCGGTGATTGCCAAGAACCTGATCTCTGGAAGCCTGCTCTGCAACGCAGGCTTGAGGATAGATATCAATGCTGGTCAGATGGTGATGTCCAAGAAAGGAACATACTTCGGGAAGGCTTATCAAACCGAAGGAATGTTTAAAATTTAGCTTGTCAACCAGTTTAATAACATTAATGCAGTTGCATTTTCTGTTTATTCTCTTGAGTTGTGGCATAATAGACTAGGACATGTTCATTGTAAAAGAATTAGCAAAATATTTAGTCTAGGACTTATCTCCAAATGTGGGGGTAAGGTGGAGAAGTGTGAAGTGTGTGCTCAGACGAAGATCACAAGGAAACCCTTTCATCGGGTCAATCGAAGCACATATCTTCTGGAGTTGGTACACTCCGATATCTGTGACTTCAAACATTTATCCACGAAGGCCGAGATGAAGTATTTCATAACCATCATCGACGACTTCTCAAAATACGTGTTCGTCTACTTGTTCAAGACTAAAGACAAAGCTTTCGAGAAGTTCAGAGAGTTCAGGGCCGAAGCTGAACGGCAGACTGGACAACAACTCAAGAGGTTGAGAAGTGATCGAGAAGGGGAGTACAGGTCTCATGACTTCGCATCATTCTGCAAAGAACATGGAATCATATGCGAGACTACTGCTCCATATTCTTCTCAATCCAACGGAGTAGCAGAGAGGAAGAACCGAACATTAACAGTAATGATGAATTCAATGCTACTTACTGCAGGTCTTCCAAAATGCTACTGGGGAGAAGCTGCATTAACGGCCACTTTCATTCTGAATAGAGTGCCATATACAACTTCGGACATAACTCTTCATGAACTCTGGTTCAAAGTCAGACCAAACTTGAATTTCATTCGAGTGTGGGGGTGTCTGGCATATGTGAAGCTCCCAGATCTGAAGATTCAGAAGCTGGGGACAAGGACTATGAAGGCGATCTTCTTGGGGTATGTCGAGAAGTGTGATGCTCGAAGATTTCTTGATATTGAGTCAAATCATATCATCGAATCTCGCGATACTGAATACTTTGAGGACAACTTTGCAAAAGACAAAAACATTGTTCTTTCAGACATTCCAAAAAATGATGTAGATGCAAATGAGACTGAAATCTCATATGGACCAGTAGTCCAAGAAGAAGCTGTTGTTGATGAAACAAATCTTGTACCAGAACTCGCAAAGCCGTCAGCAAAGCGAGCGAGGAGACCTAAAAACTTCGGAGATGACTTTGTCACCTATCATGTGGAAGCAGATCCGCTTACCTATGATGAGGCGATGAAGACCAGAGATGCTATCTTCTGGAAGGAGGCAGTGAATGACGAGTTTGACTCTATCACCCTCCAATAACACATGGATGTTGGTAGATCTACCTGAAGGAGAAAAGCCCATCGGATGTAAATGGATCTTCAAGAAGAAGATGAAGGCAGATGAAACTATTGACAAGTTCAAGGCCAGGCTGGTAGCCAAGGAATTTTCTCAGAAACAGGGGATAGACTACTTTGACATGTACGCTCCAGTAGCTCGGATGACCGCTATCAGAATGTTAATTGCTCTAGCAGCTATACATAAGTTAGTGATACATCAGATGGATGTAAAGACAACATTCCTGAATGGGGAGCTGACCGAAGAGATTTACATACAACAGCCAGATGGGTTTGTCGTCAAAGGTCTTGAAGACAAAGTCTACAAGTTGGTGAAATCATTGTATGGTTTGAAACAAGCTCCCAAGATGTGGCATGAGAAGTTTGACAAAGTTATTAGGGCAAATGGCTACAGAGTCAGCGAGACGGACAAATGTGTTTATACAAAGTTCGCTGATGGAAGAGGAGTCATCGTTTGTCTGTACGTGGACGACATGCTAATCCTAGGGACGGATATAGGCTGTGTCACGGAGACAAAGAAGTTCCTCTCAACCAAGTCAGTATGAAGGACTTGGGGGACGCAGATGTCATCTTGGGCATAAAGATCATCCGGACAGATACTGGAGTAGCGCTGTCACAATCTCACTACATTGAGAAGATGCTCACACGCTATGGGTATAAGGATCTTCCAGGGATCGATACGCCATACAGGGGTGATCAGAAGCTGAAGCTAACTTGAGGGAAAGCGTCAGGCAGCTGGAGTATTCTAGCATTATCGGAAGTTTGATGTACGCAACCATTGCCACAAGGCCTGACATAGTTTTCGTCGTGGAAATGCTGAGTCAGTTCACAAGTAACCCAGGGATTGAGCAATAGAAAGCTGTGAAGCGGGTGATGAGATATCACAAGAAGACTCAGACATATGCACTGTACTACAACGGGTATTCGATAGTAGTGGAAGGCTTCAGTAATGCTAGCTGGTGTTCAGAGGTGGAAAGCGATAGATCACAGGAGGATATGTCTTTTCCTTGGGTGGAGCTGCTATATCGTGGAAGTCGAAGAAGCAGACTATACTCTCTCGTTCCTTCATGCAATCTGAATTCTATGCACTTGAAACTGCAGTAGATGAAGCAGAATGGCTTCGGGAGCTCATGTATGATCTTCCAGTGGTTGGGGCTCAGATACCGGCGATACCGATATATTGTGACAACCAGGCGACTGCGGCGGTGGCATCAAATGACCTCTTCAACGGAAAAAAGAGGACTGTGCGGTTGAAGCACAGGACAGTACACGATCTTATCAAAAGAGGTGTAATTGCAGTGATTGATGTTCGGAGTCAGGAGAACCTGGCAGATCCGTTCACAAAGGACCTCAAGCGCCAGTTGGTCGATGACACAGCTTGTAAAATGGGCTTGAAGGCATTCTGATAGTGTGTCTTTGTAATCCTACCATAAAGTTTTATGCTATTAGTTCAAAGAGAAATCTACTAGGCATCTAACTTTTGGTTCAAAGGAGGATCACTGACTGGAAAACTATCAGGTAACAGTGGGTACTTGTTCTCTGGAGCATGGAAGGTATACGGACCCATAACCACTGTTGTCTACTATGTATTTTCTGCGGAAAAAAAACAGATCCTGTGGAAGGTTAGCTTAAACGCCTTAATGAGTTCTCAGGCAGAGTGAATGCCTGGTGTGCTTTACAGGAAGCGCGGTATAGCAGCGCTACAAGGAGTGAAACTCCATGCTACAGTGGGGTGACTCCACCATGAGGTTCCTAGGTCTGGGGTGATGCCTCGACTTTGCAAGCCAAGTCATAGCGGCGTAGCACCGCAAATAGGCAGATAGCCTAAAGCTGTATGACGTAATTAAAGAGTTGTAGACAGCACTACAAAGGAGAGGATGGCCCCATGTTACAGTGGCACGACACCACGATGAGGTACCCAGGTAGGGGTAAAGCCTCGGCCTTGCAAGCCATGTCGTTGCGGCGTAACACCGCAAGGAAGCCTTAGGCTTCATACTGAGTAGATTGGCACTACAAAGAGGCTGAGACCTCATGCTACAGTAGTATGACACTACGATGAGGTTCCCAGGTAGGGGTAATGCCTCGGCTTCAGGCCATGTCATAGCGGCGTAGCACCGCAAGAAAGCGCAAGGCTTCATGCCATGTCTCTTTAATAAAGAACTCACCTATAGTGTATGGAAAGAGATATCAGGCCGTCTCTTGAGGGTAAACTTGTAGACGCCCAAAATTATACACTGAAACCAGGATGGCACAGGGCCTTTAATGTGCAGCCAGAAGCACACGTAACTACACTTTGTGAGTGGGAAGAATTACAATTGTGGTGCAGAATTCAAGGCGTAGTCCATTCTTGTATCACATTGTTATTTAACCCATGCGAGAAGATTCAAGTCGTCAGCGACATCTATCCTAATGCAAAATGGACAGTTACTGTGGGGAACACTCAACCCTGGACACATATATATGTTGTGATATGGAGGATTGTTGGTGCTTTCTTTACATGGAGAGAGCTTGCTCTCAACATGACTTGTAAAAGTTTAGTCCCACATCGAAATGCACCATGAGTTATCTCAACATATTACTTGGTTGTGTTGTTGAAAGATGCACATGGGGTGGTGACCTAAGGAGGGAACCATGTAGGTGATTTACAAGGAGGTAAGAATAAGGCTCCAAGGATTAAGCATTAATGCTTTTGATTCTCTTGGATTAATTCCATTTGAAGCTAAGCCCCTCGGACTCGGACTCAGACTCGGGCTCGAGCTCGGGCTCGGGCTCATGAGGCGTTTTGTTGGCGCACTTTGCACTTAGCACGTCAGCAGTCATGCGGCTCATATGCGGCCATGCGACACTTGCGGTCATGAGGCCATGCGGCTCATGCGGCCAGGCTGCTGCTGCTGCTACCGCATGGAGGGCTCCGCTGACTGTGTAGGCTACAAGTCAGTTATGGAAAGACTGATTCTATGCGATTAATTCAGATCCACTTTTTGTGGGATTTGAATTAATTTCGTTGCTATCTTTGTGGGATTTGAATTAATTTCGTTGCTATCTTTGTGGATTGATTCAAGCTTTTCATAACTGAAGAGACGCTAGGGTTTCCACCCTCTCTATATATATACTTCTGGCCTCCTTTGTGAAGAACTACGAATTTTATAAGTCAGAAAAGAGAGAGAGAGAGAGAGAGAGAGAGAGAGAGAGAGAGAGAGAGAGAGAGAGGGAGATGCTGCCGATATGAAAGTCAAGTTCCGAGTAGTCAGAACAGA
>JANAVB010026117.1:0-69679 GCA_029216955.1 Iris pallida | reverse complement strand
GCGTCGGGGGCTGGACGGCGGGCTTGGGGCGTGGCGTCGGGGGCTGGGCGGCGGCTTGGGCTTGGGGCGGCGGGCTTTGGTCGGGGCGTCGGGGCTGGGCTCGGGTTGGGGCGGCGGGCTTGGTCGTCGGGCGGGGGGCTTTGCTTATCAAATTCATCTAAGTTTATATATGGCTAAATATGTGTTACCTATTGGGTGTTACCATTAGTTTGGGTGGTGTTTGGATTAGTAAATATGAATATGGAGTTTGGGTCATGGTGTATGTTCACTGTGTCAAGGACAGTACGAGTTCTTCATCTGCATAAGTGTGTTTGGGTTCAAGGTCTATAAATCTAACTGTGATACATATATATGTGCATATTATAATTAGCATGCAGGACGACTTGGGGTATATGTTTGATTGTAGACATGTAGGAATTATAGTAATTAATAGTGTGACTAGACAAGGTAGTGCTTGCTAGATATAAGGACACTCTAGTATCCTAACCAGTTAATTTTAGACTAATATTTAGGATATAGCTCCATATCCTAGAAGTGGACTCGAGGTATCGGTAATTATTCAGTTTGGTATCGGTATCGCACTATCGGTATCGGTATCGGTATCGGTATCGCACTATCGGTCAAGGTTCACAATCGGTATCGGAATCGGTTTCGGACTATTCCTTGAGTATTGGTATCGGCGATATCGGTAGTATCGGCGGTATCGTATCGAAGTATCGGACTTTGGTATCGGAAAACAAATTTATTAATAAATTATTTATTTAAACACATATATTTATACATTTAGGCATAATTTTAATATTTCAGCGTTATTTAGTAGTTTTGAAATTATATGAAATAGTAGTCACCCTTACCGATTGGTTTTGCCGAATTGACTGGAACAAAGACCCCATAGTCGATATCGGTCAATATTTGGTATCGGTCGGTATCGGATCAGAATCCAAACCGTATCGGTATCGGCCGTATCGGATCGGTATCGGCCGATACTTTAAACCATGCTATCGGTATCGAACTATCGGTATCGGTATCGTATCGCACTATCGGTATTGGTATCGCACTATCGGTATCGAACTATCATATCGAACTATCGGTATCGAACTATCGGTATCGGTATCGCACTATCGGTATCGGTATCGGTATCGGTATCGCACTATCGGTATCGAACTATTAGTAACAACTGTATTTATATTTTCTCTCAAGAGCTAGAATACTATACGGATCCACCAGTACATGATTATACTACTTCTGTTTAGTTTGTCTTACTATACAGATTTTACATCTAATCTGTGATGGATCGTTATTTCGTTGATCGTACATGGATGTACAAACGACAACACGAGAGCATAATAGGTGTGATGACGATTTTCAGGCAGGCGTGGAAGTGTTTCTTAAGTAGCCATGAGCAAGCTCAGTTTATGGACGGTAACAAAATCAAGTGTCCATATCGTAATTGTCGCAATAGACGTTACGAAGAAGTGTGAGTGTAAGATCATTTGACCCGTAAGGGTTTCGTACGTGATACGGCCTGTGGTCATCGCAAGGTGAACTATATGCCGAAAGACAGGTTGTGAATGCTGCATTTATGCTTTTGATGATAAGTGCTGCAGCGGATTTGTTGTCGATGACGACGAATGCTCCGTTGATTATGGAGACATGCAGAACCTTGTACGAGATTGGTGTACGATGCGGCAGGCCTAATTTTGATCCGGAGGATCCTAATCCCGAGGCGAAGGAGTTCTATGATATGTTTCAGGATGCTGAAACTTCTTTATATTCTGGTTGTGATCCACATTCGTACTGTCAGTGACGATGCGGTTGTTAACATAAAGTCCTTTTAACTTGCCATAAACTTTCTATTCGGATTACACAACTAATGAAGGAGGTGTTACCGAAGGAATCAAAAGAGCTTCAAAAAACTTTTACAGTCGAAGATAATGGTCCGACAAACTGGGACTGGGGTACGAAGATAGATTGTTATCGCAACGGATGTAGTTGTACTACAAGGAGAACGAGGATGTAGAAAGTTGCCGCTTCTGTAATGCGGATCGTTACAAGGAGTCAGGGGAAAGGAAAGTCAACTAGAAAACGACTCCTTACAAGTATATGCATTACTTGTCGATCACGAAGCGCTTGCAGAGGATGTATATGTCTCAGGAATCAGCAGAACATGACGTGGCACAACGAAGAACGCACAAAGGACGATGGAGAATTGTCACACTCTTCGGATGGAGAGGCGTAGAATATTGATTTTGCCATCCAGATTTTGCTGCAGAGCCAGAAATGTACGCATGGGGCTATGTTCTGATGGATTCGCCCCTTTCGGCTTTCGCAGTCGGGATCTCAATACTCCTGCTGGCCGGTTCATTTGTGATGTTCAAATGTGAGTGGTTCGATACGACACCAAATATCAGTTGGAGAATCGATAAACAATTTGGATTCGTCGATATAAATCATCACAGGAGGTATATAGGGGTCCGATACATTTGCGATAGCAAATCAGGCTGTTCAAGACTACTATAGTTACCCAAGGCGTCGTAGAGATCGATTGACTGGTGGACAGTATGCAAGATTAAACTAGAAATACATTCAACGTTGGAGACCCATACCAAGAGGACCAGATCGAAAAGTCCCATACTTGGGACAGCACTCAGATACAATGGATGTTGAAGATATTGTTGAGGAAAATAGAGGGGAGGAAGAGGTTGATACACAAGACTTAGTTGTCAACCAGGGGAGAAAGAGGCATCTTGTCCCAATTTTGAGGTAGAAAGAAGAAGAGAAGAAGAAGAAGAAGAGAATTTGATGGAGATGAGGATACAGATGAAATCGACAATGAAGATAGGATGAGGATGAGGATGAGGAGGATGATGATGAACGAGGCTGAGTGATGAAACGAAGACGATGATTAGGTTAAATATTGTTGTATAGTAAAAATACTTCCAATTACGTGAATTAAGTTTGACCTCATAAAAGCAATTACGTGAATTCATGTTTTTTTTCATTCGATTATTTACTTATTGCAGATGGCACTCCTAGTCTTTTTCGTCGCGGCGGCACTCGTCTCCCTACTGGTGGTATGTATATTTTAGTTTAGTTTTTATATCCATTTACACTTTCATATTGTTAATTATGTTTTTGTGTTCTATTTACAGGTCATGATGGCTGGCGTGGTCGTGGTGGTCGGGTGGTGGTGGTGGTGCGGGTCGTGGTCGTACTAGTGCTGGTGGTCGTGGTCGCATTCAGAGTTCCCGGGATGTGACCCCGAGCGAGCCCGACCCGGAGAGTACCCGGGCATAGACGCATCCCGCCCTCGATCGACCACTTCATCGAGGCATCAGTCCGGATCTGCTAGCGGATCCGATCCGCTATCGGAACCACCAGCATCGGATCCACCAGGGGATGCCCCAGTTACTGCACAGTGGGCCCCGGATTACCCCCATACTCGATTCCATCCGGTTACTGGGAGTACTACGCGGACCCGTGGATCCTCCGACGGCACCAGAGAGGCCGAGAGGCGAGTTCCGACGAGAGCTATGGCCCGCGAGACCTTGTAAGTAAATTTAAGTTAATTTATTAAATTTCTTTCATTTATTCAAGTTAATAATCCAGTCGTTTCTTCTTTGTAGTTTTTTCCGTTTAATGTTGCAGGGCCCTTGGAGAAATTATTAGGGCTAACTTCCACGGTCCCTACCTCACTTTACGTCGGTGCCCCCAAACGTGCAGTACGTCTGGCTCGACGAGTTGAGGGTATATATCTATATTTTTTTGGTTAAGTCTATGTGATTCTTTAATCAACCATTTTGTAAATTACGTGATAATTGATTTTCTGTGTTAGAGAACGTACTGGTGGCCCCCCACCGCGAGGAGGGGATCCGCAGGACCTACAGAAGTGCATGCTCGAAGAAGATACGGGATATGATTCATGACCTAAAAATGGGGCATACGAGGCTGAATTGGATCCGACAGGATTATTATGAGGACCTCTTAGGCATGATGGATAATCCTGCGTACAAGGAGAAATCGGCGAAGGCGAAGGTGAACCGATCTGCCGCGGGCCTTCATACGGGGGGATCAAGGTCTCACGCAGCGACACTTGCAGATCTGGTGAGCAACCATAAATTTATTGATTTGAATTAGGTATTATTATTAAAGGAGTTAATTAGTTTTTTACGCAAATTTCGTATGCAGGCCCAACGGGTGGTGAAGGAGGGAAGGGCCCAAAATCGATCACCATGCACGACGTCTTCCAGCATACGCACAAAAGACGAAAGGATGGGAGCTTCATCGACGAGAGAGCCAAGGAGACTGATGTAAGTACTTATGTTTATGAGATTAACGTTAGAATTAAAAGTATTCGGACTATAACTTAGGTAAACTTAGGATTCACACTTAACTTAGTGAAACATAGGATTTAGATTACAACTTAGGTAAATCTTATAATATAACACATTCATTTGATAGGCTGCGTATCGTGAGGCCCTTAGTCGGACTCAGTTAACTGACACGAGGATGTCGTGAAACGACGCCCTTTTGGACGCCCTCTTCTTTGGCCGCTCGGAACGACTTGTTCGTAGATACCGTCGGCGGCTTTAAGAAAGGGTTCCTGTACGAGTCGGCTCCCAAGGGCCATTGCATTTGGCGACGCAGAGATTTCCACCGACACCGCCTCCTCCCGTGGCCCGGACAAACGATGATGTTAGGTCGCAGCTTACGCAGCTGCACGAGGCGTGTCGTCCTTGCGGGAGCAATTTGCCACGCACTTTCCGCCTGCGTCTGCTGCTGCCGGTCCGTCTGCTGCCGGTCCGTCTGCTGATGGTGCTCGTACGTCTTCTACTGGTCCGTCGACTGCAGGTGCCGGTCCGTCTTCCGTGGGCCATCTTTCTTTCAACCCTGAAGCCCCTGTGGTACCCCCTACGGCTGTGACGGCACTCCTGGATCTCATGTCCGCAGAGGAGCTTCACCGACTTCCCAGCACTGTCTACGACGCCTTGCCTCCATACCTTGTAGGAGTATATGCGTCTGTCGAATACGGGAACGGACAATCGACCTCCTTCTTCTTAAAATGTTGTATTAAGAAAATTTGGATTATTTGTGAGAGCTTTGAACTAATTGTGCTATAATCGGCTTATAGCACCGGATATTATGTTACTCTTTAGGATAATTGATATTTATTTTCTATTAATTTGGTTTGGTCTGTGATTCTTAGATAATTGGTCGTATGTGCATATTTGGTCTATATGATTCTTGGATAATTGGTGTGCATTATATATTTGGTCTGTATGATTGTTGGATAATTGGTGTGCATTATATATTGGTTTGGTTTATGCATATATTATGAACAGGGAAAATGCTACATTTTTTTTCCCAAAAAACCCAGTTAGCGACGACCTAGCGACCGTTTAGCGACTGATATTCCCAGTTAACGACGGGTTTTAAACGGATAATCCGTCGCTATCTGGGGTTTTTAAACTGATCCCAGATAGCGACGGGTTATCGACGGATTATCCGTCGGTAACGTTCTGGTGGTATAAGCGTCGACGGAATAGCGACGGAATGGCCGTCGCTAGGGCGACTAATACTCAGCCGCTAATCAGTCGCTCTACATAGCAACGGCGCAGCGACGGAATATCCGTCGGCATGGTTCTGAAAATGCATGACATTTTCAGAACCATGGCGACGGATAATCAGTCAGCAACCCGTCGCTGTGGCGTCGCTGTGGCGTCGCGGTAGCGACGGGTTAGCGACTACTATTCCGTCGCCATGGTTCTGGAAATGCCAAGCATTTCCAGAACCTGATCGACGGATAGTCCGTCAGAATGTCGTCGTAAATCCGTCGTTAATTACCGACGAATACCGACCGATTAGCGACCGTAAGATACGATCTGATACGCTGTTACGACGGGTTACCGACGGAAAATTACGTCGCTATAGACTACACAGTTCAGTACTTAAAAGCTGAAGTGGACGACAGTCCGTCGAAAATGAGTCGCTAATGCTTCGTATTATGACGTCGCATATCCGTCGCTATTCCGTCATGTGACGACAACATAGCGACGAAAGGTTATTAGCGACGAGCTGATTGCCGACGGATTTTTTTGGCCAATATCCGTCGACAATCAGTCGCTAATAGTAATTACCATCGTCTTAGCGACGGATGTGGCCGTCGCTAAAACGATAAATTTTGGTGGTGTTTTATTAGTTTTTCCTTGTTTACTTCTCTATCGTGCCATGTCATCAGTTTTCTTACAGCTTTCATATTCCATATGCTATTTTCATGTCTTGTTAATTCTATTGTGTTTTGCATTGTCGTCGGTTTGTGTACTTGTTCCAATCCTGACTGGATAACCAATATTTTTCAGGTTTAGCGCGATCATTCTTAGCACTGGGAGACTTGGGTATGCTGAAGACGACCTAGAAATAGAAAACCGTTGTATCATTTTCATTAATTGTAAAGTCTTATATTTCCTTTAAATTTTAAATGTTGTAAATGTTGTAATAAATTAGAAATGTGAATGAGCAGCAAATGTTTATTTTTGAGCATTTATTTTCTTGCGGGCTTGACAGCGTTCTACCGTCGACTCTACGGCGTAGGCTGGCTTGGACACGTCTCGTATCCGAAAATCGGGTGCGGGTCGTGACATAAAGTTATACTTTTCCATAATTCATTGTACTTTGTACGATTCTTTTCAAGTTTGGAATAAACTTTTTTTTTTGCAAACAAGCTCGACGAAACGGTAAGACGTATCAGACTAAGGTGGGCGGATTCAAGACTCTTCTCCCCTACTCCTTTATGTCTAATAAAATGTACCCTAGTATGCATGTGTTGCTATCGAGTTAACGAGCATGACACGAATCAAATAAAGGTCTTAGTGCGTGTCAAACATTAAGATGGAACATTGAACATTGAACAATTGATGCGACGTGCATCAAATGCACGGGTCGCAATAGGACAAATCGATGGTAGAACATTGAAAGAAAATATCAAAATGTGCATCACGTACACGACTTCGAGAATGTTGAACACTAGGCCTAAAATATTGATTATGGCATTAAGCGTGCCCTTGCGCATATAAGCTAGGCGAATGACTAAGTAAAACGGACAAGTCGTGGTACAACGCTACGGAATATGTCGTAACATTGAAAGATATACTTCATGCATCGAAGTATGCAATTGTGGCACAGATTTCACGGAACTGCTGTTATATAAACTACTTATGAATGGAATGCGTTGAGTATAAGATCGAAAAGTCTAAGCCTTTGGGGCATCGTGCATCATATGTGTTGGGACATAATGCCAATAAGAATAAAGATAGGCGAATATATTTGGTTGTGTGAAACTCGGGCGCGTATTGCATGGTCAATGGGCTTGGATCACTACAAAAATACTGTATTTTAGCGACTGATCATACCGACGGAAGTAAATCCGTCGCTAAATAGCGACGGAATAGCGACCGGTTAGCAACTAATATAATATATAAAATATAGTATTAATTTACGTCACTAATTCTGTCAAAAGTTCGTCGCTAGCTATATACCGACCACTTAGCGACTGATATTTCCATCGCTGTCCACGAGTAAAAGTTTAGCAGTAACCCTTTGTTACTCTTTCTTAAATTTTTATGAAAGTTTTCATTTTCTCCTAAACTTTCCTCCTCCTCGACGACTGCGATGACCCTCTGCGGCGGTGGTGCGTCGACCCATCTCTGATCTCAACGGCCGGCGACGACCCTTCTCCCCCTCTTCGTGCCCCCTCTACAGCCCCCTACATCCCCCCTCTCCGCCCCAGTCCCCTCTCCGCGCCTCCCTATCCGCCCCTCTCCTCGACCCCTCTCCGTACCCCCTCTTTACCCCCCACTACAGCGCCCTTCCCCCCTCTCCGCCCCCTCCTCAACCCCTACTCCCCCTCTCCAGCCCCCTCTAAATCCTCCCTCCCCGGTGTTCCGGTCAGACCCCCTCTCTATGTGACCCCCTCCTCATTCATCTTCTATAAACCCTAGCATATCTTTATTAATATTCGTATATTTTGGATTTTGGACACGGTTGAAGATACATATGTAAACATTAGCTATAATTTTGGATACGGGCAGAATGGAGCAATGGTTTTGGATTCATAGGAATAGCTAGGATTTTGGGTTTCATAAATTATTCGAATTCGTGAAATTGGAATCAGATATACGAATATTTTCGGACATTAAGATATCGAATCCACTAATATTGGATTATGATATCCGATTATTATTCAAAATATTATTTAACTCTAGGATGTTATAGGGTTGTCAATACTATATATAAGGATACGGTCGATACTGATATGATATGGCCGATACTAATCCGATAAGGCCAATCCCAATCCTATACGGCCAATACCAATCCGATACGGCCAATACCAATCCTATACGGACGATAACTATCGGATAGGACGATACCAATTCGATAAGGCCAATACCAATCTGATACGGCCGATACCAAACCGATAGGCCGATACTAATCTGATACGGCCGAAACTAATAAGAACCAAACGTGAAGCAGCGCTTCATATTCAAAACATCTTCTTTCTTGATTCTCAGAATCTCATGGCTTCCTCTACCAGAGCAAAATATAGAACCAAACGTGACGCAGAGCTTCATACTCTCTCTAGATTCCTTCTCGATATGTAACAACCCAAAATTTTTGAATTATTTTTTTGATTAATTATTTGATATTAAAAAGGATTTTATGGAATTTATGAATATTTTAATTAAATAGTTATTATTACAGATGACCCTAGCCATGGTTAAGTTTTGGAGTACAAGATGACTAGGGATTGTGGTACGGATAGTGTACTTGTGTGCTTTGACTAGTGTTTTAGCCATGATAGGGAGGGTCGAGCCATATGTGTGTTCTAACTAAGAAAACCAGCCAAAGTTGTGACTTAACCCCCACAAATAATTTATTTATTTGTTAATTAGATTTTTGACTTTTAAGAGACCCGGTTGAACCAATTTAGTCCGGACTTGACCCGAACCCAACATAAACCTATGTAGGCATTTAGTGTATGCCATGTAGACATATTTTATATGTGTACAAATATTTCATATTTATTTTTAGGTAAAATTGATTTTCTAAATAATTTTTAGAAGTATATAAGGTATTATTAATATTATATGACATTTTGATTATTGTACGATTATTAGACCAGTTAAATTAGAGGTATAAGGTGGCACCCTATACTGAACCTTCTTATTGGTTATTTTAGTTTGTTAGTGTTATTATTATTATTATTACTACTATTATTATTACTATTATTACTATCATTATTAATATTATTATTATGCTTAAATAATATCTTTATTATTCATATTTTTTATAATCCATTGTCAAGTGAATTATATATACATATTTTTACCATGCACAAGGAAAATATTAAAGATTTTTTGGTTTATTAAATATTTATTCATATATAGATATGTATATGAAAAGATATATATATGTCACGACCCGCACCCAAGAGTAAGGGCACGAGGAGTGGGTACGTCCAGCCTACGCCGCAATGTCGGCGGTAGAACGCTGACCTAGGTCACAACATCTAACAATATAATGCTAAGCAGTTTATACTCCCCGAATGGGGGTGACATGGCAGAATGTAACTCAATCACAACTAAGGAAGAAGAAGCACGATATGATATAGAACTCAAATGAAATACAGATGATCAGAAAAGTCTAAGTGTCTAAGATAACATCTCAGCAAACATCCAGAAATACAAGTCTCAACTACTGAATATGAAAGAATATATACAATCCAGATCTCAAAGACAGAAATAAAGCCTAACTGAACTAGTCTCAAGACAACATAAGTAAGATAAAGCCTAACTAATCTAGTCTAGGCAGTGGGGGTAAAGTCATCAGCTAGAGCTGGGTCCTCCTGAGGGTCCAGCTCACAAGTGTCGTCTAGGGCTGCCCCGTAGAAGGTATCCACACAGGCCTCCTCCTCGTCCTCTGTAATATTTTCAACAGGTCCAGTCAGAACAGGAGCGAGCACAATACATCTCAACAGATCATAGCAGGTTAGAAAATATAATCATGCAGTAAAGTAAGATACATGAACTGAAAGAAATACAGTATATAAACAGAGAAGAACTGTAATAGAATATCTACTATAAGTAGAGAACTAACATGGCTATGAGTCAGAGTACAATATACATGTAAATATCATAGGATGATTCTGATGCTACACTATAGAATGATTCTGATGCTACACTACTTATGCTACACTACTAGGATTAAAGTATGTAGTATCCCTTTGTGTTAGCTTTCCAAAACTTTAAACGGATCGCATTTTCGTGTCCGGAAGCTCTCAAAATCGCAAAAACACCAAAATACGTTCGTCTTTCGTACAGCTGACACTCAAATAATTTTACAAAAAGTTTCAGAGTGAATTTGGCTTATTAAATTTATATTTGGAAAGCTAACTTCGATACGGTTTTTAAAAAAATGGGAGATAAATTAAAGTTCTAAGCTAAAAGTTATGATATTTCTAAGTTACTTTGGTTAATAAAAACGTGGATGATATTATGACAAATTTGGGTTGACTAAGATACTTGGATACCGACATAGGTATCAAAATTAAACTCATTCTAACCATCCTAACTAAGATCAATCCACTCTCTAACCATTTAAAACTGAATTTAAATATTTATTTAAACTATTATCATACATACATACACATGGGGTGTCCTAATTTGGGATCTATCATAGGACACAAAACACATACCTAAAATCCTCAAGAGAGCTCCAAATGGCCTCAAATCTAAATAGGACACATGCATGAGGATGGATCCTACGGATTCAAAACTAATTTATATGCAAATGAAATCGATTTAGATGATAGGTTTTACCTATTGGGAGTGGAATCCCAATGAAATCTTTTAGGACACGGCTCCGATACGAAGATCCCTCAAAGTGGACACTCCTCCTTGCACTCCTCTTCCAATCCTTGGTAGCACCCTTCCCTTGGAGATGGGAATGATTGAGAGAAGTTTGGTGAAGGAATGATTTGATTTGGAGATCAAATCAATGGGAAGGCTCTCTAAAATTGGGGAAGAACAAAAGGAAAATAAAAGAGGCAAGATTGTAATGAATGAAATGAATCATTCTCCCCTAAAGGTGGCTGCCATAAATAGTCCATTAGGGCTAATGAGAAATATTCTAATTGCCCTCTCTTGTCTCATAGGTTAAGTCTAGACTAGGTTCAAGTTTGGGGTCAAAATGATCTAGTTTTGAGTCTAACTTAACCATTCTAACATGATAAAAATTAGTTTAATTAACTAACTTAATGTTGGGTCTTGTGAGCCATGCTTAACTTAATATTGGGTCCCATCTAGAGTTCAAGCTACCCGGGTCATAATACAAGTCGGAACAAGACGAAACTCTACCGACTAAACAAATCCAATAAAATATATTAAAAATATAAAATTTACCCAAAATATTAAAATATAAAAAATGACCAAAATCATAATACATCAATTTAATATATTAAAATAATCTAAAATTCACAAATTAATCAAAATTCTAAATAATTCAAAAGTCACAAAATGACCAAAATACCCTTAGCCTAAAAATTGTAAATAGTCATTCTAAATCACATGGTTTGGTCCCCATGGTCATGGTTAGTCTCTAAGCTTAGCAAAACTAGGGATTAACTAGTTAACTATCAAAATCACAATTCAATATTTTAAATATTTTTAAATTGATTAAAAAATTACCAAAAATCACAACATTAGTTAAATCTTATTATCGATTAATCAAATAATAAAATTTTAAAATTACCCTCATTTGAAAAACTGGGTGTTATATATACTTAGATTGCGTTTGATAATCCAAGGAGTAAGGCAGAGTTATACACTTTTTCTTGCCTACACCGTCACGTCCCCAGAATAAAAAACTAAACAATTGTACTTAGATTATTTCCTAGGATTTCTTTCTAGGCTTCTTTTGTACAAGCAAGTTTGCAATTAAATTCAGTGCCTCTGTAATACTTGTCTTTGATATTTAATGACAAATACGTTGGCGACTCTGCTGGGGACTTCCTTCTCCTCTGTTGAGAAGTTGGTGACGCACTCTGATGCGTCCAAGCTCGGCTCTACGCAACAATGCTTGTGGTTCGTTTTGACCAACAATAAGCATTCGAAGAAATGCTCTCTGAAGGGATGCCAGCCCGTCACAGAAGCGAGCCAACCCGATGAGAAACCCGTTAGGACGTCGAAGCGCAAAACTGTTGCCCCTCGCCAGGTTCTCGAAGAAGCTCCTTCTGCGGCCCAAGACGATGATCAAAGCTCTTCCGTGGCCTTGCTTCCGACCGCAGAGAACCCTACTGTCCCCAAATCCAGCAAAAAAAATACTACGAGGCTGAGCTTTTGGGGGCACAAGGAAAATCCATACGGACGAAGATGAGGCCGCATAAAGAAATGGGCAGTCTGCCTATGCGGCAACCACTCTGGCCGCAGGCAGATGGCCCATGCGGCAGCCAACTGTGGCCGCATACAGATGACCAATGCGACAGCCAATCCTGGTCGCAGACAGGCTGCCTCATGCGGCCCTGTCAGAAGCACTGTATTCGACCGTCTCTCATGCAAGCCCGACCTCATGCGGCCCCATTGAGAATGTGGAATATTTCAATCTGCACTTCTTACTATGCATCTTTGGGTGCTAAGTCGAAGAAGTGTATGGCATGACTGTCAAAGCTGTTGACCGTCAGCGAGTACCGTTAACTGTTATAACGGGCACCTGATGGAAAGTTGTACAGAACCACCCGCGTCCAGTCCTCCAGGGCTAACAAACATGATGGGTCTCAAAAGTCTCCCCTCAACGATCAAAGCAAGTTTTTACTTGCCTCGGATCAGGGAGCAAACAGATACCTACGCACCCGTGCTCGGGATACCCATTCCACAAATTGGATGCAAAGGTAGACCAGTTTGCCATTGACTTGCGAGAGGTTTTACTCACAAAATACAAGGAGAGAGAAGAAAAATTGACCCGTGATGAGCCATTGTTTGGACATTATTTTACCCAAGCCATCATCAACTGCTGCTGCGACAAGTTGGCAGCATCTGAAGATCGACAGTCCATTTTCCAACGACTGTACCAGCCAGTACCTGTTCGACAACAACATGAGAAACAGGTACAAATTTTGGGAGTCACGAAATTTACTATCGCTTTTTGTAATTCAACTCAAAAGATTTCTCCCGACAAGGGAGAAAAGAAGGCAGGCTCTTCCAGCCCGGCAATCTCAACCAGCACTGCAAGAAAACTCTCATCTAGGGAATTATCGCAGATAACCCCAGGGGGGTGTCTACCTAGGCACCCATTCCAGAAAGAAGCTTCCAACACCCGAGGGTGCACCCTTGATCTCCCTGGGGGTAGATAAAGCTGGAGGTAGCAGTCCCCTCAATATATGCGTCAACCCGGTGTTCCAAGAGCATACACATGGGATAGCAATCTACTGGAATTATACAACAGACGTGGACGTCCCTGAGGATGACTGCCTTCGCCAAGATGATGCAGCTTCTTGCACAGGGGGTGGCACCCCTTCCGAATCCGAGGAGGAGTATATTCTGACTTTCTTCGACGATTTCTCTGTACAAGGGTACGACACGGAGAGCACCTCTTCTGCAGTCCCTTCCAGGTTTACCCACGTGCGGACAGTCTTTATAGCCGACGATGATCATAAAGGACCTATTGATCGACAACGTCTAGAAGTACTTGAAGCCATGCTCTTATCCTTGGTCAAGTCATTAGACAAAATCAAAGATGCCTTGCCACTCAACCAGTAAGGACACCCGGACAAACAAGCTTGGGACCCGCAGTCAATGCGGACTTAAATACGACCGCTCCTCCTTTGGATGACAATTCTCTAGGAGCATCCGTTCCCTCAGCTGCAGACGAAGCCTGGAAGGCAAGGAGGGAAGTCCAGGAGCTTCGAGCGATGTTCAATGTTCGAGACTCCTCCCGGGACCTCAGAATACGGTAGCTGTACCCCATTACGTGGAGAGATGTTCCTTTTCTGCTACGGTACAAGCAGTTTCACATCGATTCGTATGACGAAAAGACCTCTAATAGTTGGTACATAACGTATTTTCCGGTCACAACAGACCATTTGCCACATAGCAATGCCATCCTCATACGATTGTTTATCGGAGCATTGGAGGGAATCGCGTTCGACTCGGACCGTAACCTTCCGGACAACTGCATCCATTCCTTTGACGGGTTCAAGCACATGTTCCTAGAAAGGTTTTATGAAGTGGGGCATGATGTGACAATGTCATCTCTCATGGACGTCATTCAAGGAGAGAGGAAGTTAACGAGAAACTATATATAACGGTTTCGCCAAACCACGATGAGATTGCCCCAAGGCAATTCCGAAAGCTCCTTGATCGAAATCTGCCAGAAGACGTTGCTCCCCGCAATCAGCATCTAGATGGACGAAGATCAGTTCAGGGATTGGATAACCTTCATCATAAGCGCTACCTATGCGGAGGTAAAGTTAAAGAAGGCTCGCCAGCTGGGATTACACATCCCAGATGGAGAGAACAAGGGCAAACGTCCTAGTACCACTTCCAATAACAAACAGTAGTGGCGGCACCACCAATAACTGGGACCTACAGAAGGTACTATCCGTTAACAAGGTTTCCATAAACGATCCCGCAGAGGAAGAAGACCAGGCACTCAATTTCTTCGAAGAAGAGCCTTGAGCTCAATACCTGGCTCTCAGTGGGACCTGGCTCTCAGTGGGATTGGCGGTTCGAACAGCGAGAGCCTTCCACCGAGGATGATGTCGTCCAGAGCAACTTAGGGGATGCAACTTCCCCGAAACCCATCTTCATCAGCAAAAACAACAGGAGCTCCTGCACCCTCATGCATGCTCGCAGATCCTGGTAAAAACTTGTTCAACCCTCCTATACTAAATCTCAGTAAGTAAAGCCCTCCATGACCATATTACCTCTAGATTGCTTTCTTACATCCTGTTGTGCATCTACCATGTCCATATCTCCTCTGAGTAGTTGTATCTCCCGTGAAGACTCTGTGTCATCATGACCACATAGAAAACATTTCACGTCCATATCACCTCTGAAGTGTCCTTCTATAACCGTGTCTACCATGTCCATATTACCTCTGAGTAGTCACCTCTGTTACGATAATCCCAAAGTTGTCATAACTCCCTAGAATACAGTCATGTCCATACTACCTCTGAACTGTTATTCTTGTAGAAGGATGCTTGCCATGTCCATATTACCTCTGAGTAAAGCACCATTTCCATGACAATCCTCCACATTTGTCATTTATAGAACCCTTCACGTTTATATTACCTCTAAGTCATTTTATGCCCCCATAGATTCTATCTTTATCACGTCCATATTACCTCTGATATAGATAATCTCCAAACTTAACACCTGTACCCAAGCTGGGATAAAGCCACGGTGTTAAGGCCACAGAACCTATCACGTTCACATTACCTCTGTTAGGTTTTGTTTCAAAATCTATTACTCGTACTACCGGTGCGCAAAAGGGTAATAGGTCCACAAAAAATTGTTCAATCTATCTATACTACCGCACTACCGGTACGTAAAAGGGTAATAGGTCCACAAAAAAAATCATTCAAATCTATTATCCGTACCACCAGTACGCAAAAGGGTAATAGGTCCACTGAAAATTATTTTGAATCTATTTACTCGCAACACAGATACACAAAAGGGTAATAGGTTTACGAAAAGTCCCCCAAGTGGGATGTCCTCTGCCAATCACAAATGCGATATTAGGTCCTCTAGTACAAGCACCCCTTCTCTCATAATCATATGCTTCTGAAGCCCAGTTGTTCCATTACATTCACTCCCCGACCAGTAGTAGAACAACCATGTCCAAATCACCTATGAGTTGTTTTTCTAGCCCTTACAAAGCAGATGACGCTAAAAAAATGTTTACTATGTACACCTTACCTCTGAGTAAACACCCCGTGCAACAACCCCTGCATTGTGGCGCATCAATCATAGAACTTTCATGTCCATATCACCTCTGAGTTGTTCTGTGTATCCTCACCGAGTTCACTCCTACCATCTCCATATCACCTCTGAGTAGGAAAGCTCTATCATTAACCTTATATTTACCACATCCATATCACCTCTGAATAAATATGTTGGTTTCCTCTCTCAACTTATTATCTGTACCTAAAATTATGGTACGCCAAGGATGATAAGTCCACATAAAATTGCCAACGGAAGTACCCAAACCTATCACGTCCATGCGACCTCTGATAGGATAGCCACACCTAAACATCTTTACTTTTCATGCTTCTTATTCAAAGTATTCCAAATTTGCAACTTGAAAACTTTGAAGGGGGTCTTGTAGATGCATGGAAAACAGGATATTGCTTTTAGTCTCACATCAAAAAGGAGAAAAAGAAAGGGCTCACTCCATTCTATATATAGAGCCCATTCCCTCCTTTGAAAAGGGCACCAACTTTCCCCTCCTTCCAACTTGGACTCTTCCTACTATGCACCTTCGGGTGCTAAGTCGAAGAAGTCTAGGGCAGTGCGGGCTCAACAAGCCCAGTCAACTGTCCAATCTGTTGACCGTCAGCGGGTACCGTTAACTGTTATACGGGCCCCTGATGGAAAATTGTATAAAACCTCCCGTGTCCAGCCCTCTACGGCAAACGAATAGGGCAGGTCCCAAAAATCTCCCTACAATGATCGAGCACAGTGCTTTACTAGCTTTAGATTAGGGAGCAAATATGATGGTCCCAAAAGTCTCCCTACAACGATCAAGCGCAGTGCTACAACGATCGAGAGCAGTGCTTTACTAGCCTCACATCAGGGAACAAATATGATGGTCCCAAAAATCTTTCTACAAAGAACGAGGGCAAGTGCTTTTACTAGCATCAGATCAGGGACCAAATATGATACCTACGCACCCGGGCACTCGGAATACCTGGGCACTCGGGATACCCGGGCACTCGGGATACCCGGGTCCAAAAAACGGATGCAAAGGTAGATCAATCTGCTCTCGACTTGCGAGAGGTGGTCATTTACAAACGCAAGAAAAGAGAAGCAACCTTGATGTGTGATGAGCCCTTTCTAGGACAACACTGCACCTAAGCCCCCATCAACTACTGCTGCCACAAGACAGTGGCTCTACCACCAAGGCAGTCTGTATTTATGCGGATCATCATCCCATACGGCTAAGTAGACTCGAGTTCGCAGAAGCAAGGCTCTCGAAGATCCCCTGCAGTTTACTCGAGCCGCCGAAGCAAGGCTCTCGAAGAACCCATGAGGACAAGTGAAACCGAGCCGCAGAAGCAAGGCTCTTGGAGACCCCATGCGGCCAAGTGGACTTGAGCCGCAGGAGAAAGACTCTTGAAACTTCATGCAGCCAAGCCAACTTGAGTCGCAGAAGGAAGACTCTTGAGACCTCAAGCGGCCAAGATGATCCGAGCCGCAAAAGGAAGGCGCGTGAGATTTTATGCGGCAAAGCTGATCCAGGCCGCAGAAGAAAGACTCTTGGTACCGCATGCGGCCAAGTTGATTCGGGCCGTAGAAGATTGATTTTACTTGTGGAGGGGCACAAGGCAATTTGACCAAGTCTCAACCACCCAGATTTGCTATAAAAAAAACCTCAATAACCCCCACCAGCTGGCAGTCCAAGATCGAGGCTTCGTGTGCTGTTACAGACACGTGACCACGTGGCCCTTTATGCGGCCCAAAATTTGCTATTACAGGAATCACTATAAATAGCAGGGTACCACACCCAAGCTAAAGGTTGGTAATCAAAGGCTGTCAAATTTCTTCAAGAGCAAAGACTGCGTCTGATAGTCCAAGGAATAAGGTAGAGTTGATACACTTTCCCGAGACTCCACCGTCACCCCCCCAGAATTAAAAACTAAATAATTATACTTAGATTGTTTCCTAGGATTTCTTTCTTGGCTTTCTTTTGTACAAGCAAGTTTACAATCAAATTCGGTAGCTCTGTAATACTTGTCTTTGATATTTAATGAAAAACACGATAGCGATTCTACTGGGGACTTCCTTCTTCTCTGTTGAGAAGTTGGTGACGCAATTCGATGCGTCCAAGCTCGATTCTATGTAACAAATGCTTGTGGTTCATTTTGACCAACAATTATTCGAAGAAATTCCCTCTGAAAGGAGCGCCAGCCCGTCACAGAAGTGAGCCAACTCGAAGAGAACTCGCAGGATATCGAAGCGCAAAACTGTTGCCCCTAGCCAGGTTCTCGAAGAAGCTCCTTCTGCGGCCCAAGACGGTGAACAAAGCTCTTCTGCGACCTTGCTTTCGACCGCAGAGAACCCCATTGTCCCCAAATCTGATCTGGACTCTTCTTACTACGTGCCTTCGGGTGCTAAGTCAAAAAAGTCTAGGGCAGTACGGGCCCAACAAGCCTAGTCAAATGTTCAAGCTGCTGTCCGTCAGTAGGTACCGTTAACTGTTATACGGTCGCCTGATAAAAAGTTGTACAGAACCATCCGTGTCCAGTCCCCTAGGGCTAAAGGACAGGGTGGATCTCAAAAGTCTCCCTTCAACGATCGAGAGCAAGTGCTTTTACTAGCCACGGATCATGGAGCAAACCTGATACCTACGTACCCGTGTGCTCGAGATACCCGAGTCTGCAAATTGGATGCAAAGGTAGACCAGTTTGCCATCGACTTGTGAGAGGTGATTACTCACAAATGCAAGGAGAGAGAAGCAACCTTGACCTATGATGAGCCCTTTTTGGGATATCATTGCACCCAAGTCATCATCAACTGCTGCTGCGATAAGTCGGCAGCACCTGAAGATCGATAGTCTATTTTCCAACGACTGTACCAGCCAGCACCTGTTCGACAACAACTTGAGAAACAGGTACAAATTCTGGGAGACGAGGAATTTTTATGTCGCCTTATGTAATTCAACTCGAAAGATTCCTTCCGGCAAGGGAGGAAAGAAGGTAGGCTCTTTCTGTCCGATAATCTCAGCCAGTACTGCAAGAAAACTCTCATATAGAGGATTACCGCCGACAACCACAGGAGGTGTCTACCTAGGCACCCGTTCCAGAAATAAGCTTCCAACACCCGGGGGCGCACCCTCGACCTCCCTTGGGGTAGTATGGAATATTTGCCTATTTATCTTGCATACGAAGCACGTATCGGTGCTCCCGTCCATTATCAATGGATATATCCATTTGAGAGGTATAAAATTTTTAATTATCTAGTACTAATAATTATTTTATTCAAACGGTTCTAATATTGAATATATTATTTATAGATATCTATATCACTTGAAGAAGAAGGTGGGCAATAAGGCTCATTAGAAGCTTCGATATACGAAGCATATATTATTGAGGAGGTCTCAAACTTCTGCTCAATCTACTTCAATACTCATGTCAAAACAAACTAACATAAAGCACCAAGAAATGATGAAGATGAGGTCGATAAAACTAATCGTAGAATGCGTACTATCTTTAATGTTGGTGGCAAGCCTACAAGTGCTTCTAATTTACGGTGGTTGGAGGACGATGAGTTTGAATCCACTCATCAGTATATCTGCCTAAATAGTGGTATAGAGGAGATGGAAGCTATAGAGAAGTAAGAGACATAATTTTGCTACGTTATACTCCAATTTTGCGATATACTTGTAAAAATTTCTCTAAATTTTCTCATTTTATCATAGTATATTTAGAGCTAAGATAAAAATGGAGGGCCCTAGCATTGATGATGATGATCTTGATAGAGAGGTTGACAGAATATTTTCATCTTGGTTCCATAACTATGTCAGAATTGGTATCATTTAGCGATTCGAAATTCAATTGACCGACGAAAGAGCTTTATCCTAATGATGTTATGATACGTGATGTTTTAGGTTTTTCGTCTTGGCACACAATTGACCGACAAAAGACTTCGAGCACTACCTATCGGACCAAGCAAGAGGACGAAATGTTAGGATGGATATACCATCAATGGCTTCAAATTAGAACTACTGATAAGCCTATCAATCACTCATTTGTCGATGAGGAGGCTAATTACACAAAGAATTTTGGAGTTTGTGTAAGGGGTTCAGTCTACAACGCCGATATAGAATTTTACTATTACGGTGTTCTAAGAGATATTGTAGAGCTGGATTACTCTTTTGATATCAAAATTGTGCTGTTCAAATGTGATTGGATTGACACAACACCCAAGCAAGGATAGAGAATTGAAAAATAGTTTGGATTTATTGATATAAAATACGAAAAAAGTTATATAGGTTTCGAACCATTTGTGTTGGCTAATCAAATGGTCCATTTTTACTTTACGAGTTATCCTAGTCGGCGACACACTACTCGTGATTGGTAGGCTGTATGCAAAACTAAAATAAGAAATATATATAATATTGGAGATCAAGCATACCAGGAGGATAATGTAGTCATGCCTTAACCAATATATATGAGTTTAGCCGGCGTTGACGACATGGAGGTTAACGTTACTATAGAGGATGATATAGTTGACGAAGAACTTGACATAAAGGACTTACTTCATGTAGAGGAGGAGCCTAAAATGGACGTATCGAATGCGGAGGAAGAATTTGAAGATGAAGGTGAAAGTGGAAGTGATAGTGAAAATGAAGAAGATGAAGATGAAGAAGATTCGGATTACGAAGAAGATGAAGAAGATTCAGATTACAAAGAATATGAAGAAGATTAGTACGTATTACCTATTAGATTTGTATTGATTATTTGTATCAACACACCTTTATTTAATTTATATTAGATTTGTATTGATTATTGAATCATCACATCATTTTTTATTTCTTTCAGATTTACATATGACGGGACGAGGCCGTACACGACATCGAGGATCTGGGTCGACCTGCCCTCCTGCTCCTTCTAGTACTCCTGTTGCAGATCGTAGAGGAGTTAGAGAGGATGACTTTGTTGATGAGGAGGATGGTTTATCTCCGCCGTTCGCTCGTTCTTTCGGTCGGCAAAACTAGCCCTGATATTCCTTCAGCATCTACGCCTACCGGTGCTGATGCCCCGTCTTCTATGCCGGAGACTATAATTGTCGCTCATACTGCGACGAACCCATATACTGGCCTTTTGGTCGATGGTGGAGTGTACATGCGTCGACCATAATTTATAGACCCTCCTACTCTACTAGAGCGGCAAGCCAACATCACTCGTTCCGAGCTATGGGCCGATGAAACGACGTAAGTATATAATTGTTCGTAGACACATTTATTCATACTCTATTTATTATCTAATCGTACATTTTTTTGTTTATTCCAGGTTCTTTTCGGTTCAGGCTGGTTGAGATTTGGGCGAGTTGACGCATCGTCAATTCTGTGGTCCCTATATGAACTTCGGGGACATCCTAGTTGATAAACGATATATTTGGCTCAAGATGCTTGAGGTATGTCTAAATAATATCGTCTTTGTTTACAACATTTCTTAAATATTTTCTCATTTATTTTTATTTGTCCTTATTTGTAGAAGCTGTACTTGTGGCCGACGCACTGAGATGAGATGATCCAAAAGTTCTACAAGTTCGTCGCCAGCAAGAGGTTGAGGGATATGGTCAACGACCAGAAGGCGTTGGCTACACTAAATAGCACTCTTAGCAAGGAGTGGTTGAAGGAGGAATTCTTGGAGGAGATGAAGAAGAAGATGGACACTCCGGCCTATAAGGCCAAGTGTGAGAAGGCAAAGGCTGTCCGTTCTAAGGGTGGTCACCACACGGGTGGATCCATCCTAATTTTAGAGCATTATCGGCGACTGGTGAGTATTCTATTTGTTATTTCTTCAATTGTTTAAATTTAATGTTTAGTTATAAATTGATGTTTAATTGTTACAGTAAGAGGTCGCTAGGGAGGCGGAGACCCGAACGCCGTGGACTTTCCTAAAGTTTTCGAGTGTACCTATAAGCGAAAGAAGGATGGAAAGCTCGTAGATAATCGGGTGACCAAAGCTTATGTAAGTTTTTCGAGTCCTATATCTAATTAAATTTCACTTTTGTCTTTATGTACTAACTATATTTAGTTTACCTAAATAGTTAATCCGAACTCTAATATGAATATTAACTCTAAATTGTAGCCCTAAGTAGCATTATAAATCAAAGAATAATTTAGGAGACGTATGAGAACGTAACCATAACGATACTTAATAGTAACTAAAAATACGAGTTTTAACTCTAAATCTATTCACCTATATAAATATAGAAGACGTATGAGTCTTTAGAGAGTCGAGTCGGTGAGGGAGGAAATGCCGAAGGATCTGGGACTAGTCAGCCACCGATGCCGTTTGTGAGGTACGACTTGTAGATACAAGCCGTCGGTAGAGAAAAAGGGGGCAGCATGTACGGTACCGGATCGTTGGCATCCCAGCCGTCCATTTATTCCAGAGCTCCTCTATCTCCACAACCTCCACCTCTACCTCCACAGATCGACGATACTGCCGACGCCTGCACTTTGCAGTAGATTACATAGATTTTGGTAGACCTACAGGGTCAGGTGAGCCAGATAAACAGATTTCTAAGCACAGCAAGTCTGATTCCTGCTTCCACTGCACCGACTCCAGCTTAGACCTCAGCGCCTCCGGCCACGGCTCCTCCTCCGACCACAGCGCCTCCGACGACCATAATGCCTCTTGTGGTACCGTTGACTCTTCCAGACGTTCCTGTCCAGGATGTACAGTGGAACGTCACTATGGTTCTAGGGTAGTTATATGCATGCAGACAGTCGGCTATGCCTCCGCCACCTCCTCCACCATCAGTTTGATTTTTGTTTATTTCTTTATTATATTTGATGATGAATTTGTATGAACTTTAGGGAGTTTGTATCTATTGGAGTTGTTTGGATAGGCAATTGGAGTTCAATTTATTGTATATATTGGTGTTTGGGTTCATTTATGTATATATTGGGGTTATATTTCATGTATATCATTTGACTGTAATGTATATTAGGATTATATTGGTGTTTGTATCCATTCACTGGTTTCAGCAAAGCTGGAACAATTTAGTCTGGCAATAATTAGAAGCTTAGCGAATAACCAGCGACAGAATAGTGACGGAAATCTGCAAAATTTTTGGCTAGCAACTAACTACCGACGGCTTAGTGACGCATACATGTTGGCTTCATGACAGACTAACGACGGAATTTGTCGTCGCTAAGGTTTTGTCTGATACCAAAAACGTATCAAACGAGTCAGCGATGAAAATTTTCGTCACTGAGCTTCTGGAAAATTTGATTTTTTTGCTCACAAAAGTATGTCGGTAATGCGTCGCTAAGTTTTCACCGTGTTTGCTGACATTTTATATTCGTTGCTAATCCGTCGCTATAATTAGTCGGTATTTTCGTCGGTAAGTCGTCGCTATGGCGACGACTTATCGATGAAAATGTCATAACGACGTTATAGTTATCGACGTCCTATTTCGGTCGATAATCCGTCGAAAAATTACTTTAGCGACGGAAATATAGTATTCAGCGACGAAAATATCTATCGCTAATTACCAATATTTTAGTAGTGGACGGCCCGTGCACGGGTACGGCTTCCCTCGAATGATTTCAACCGGGGCACCGGAATCGTTCGGCCTAGGAGGAAAATATGTTTGGTATTTATGGTACACTTTATTATGACGTGTTGCAACCGGCCAATGTTGTGATAAGCTATGATATCAGTAAGTTTGGGATCCTTCAGATACTGGACTAACAATCTGTGCTGGAGTGATCGTATGCTTACACATTGAGATGCGAAGTCCATTACGGCACGGAACGTTGTAACCTTCATATAGATAGGGCCGGTGAGCTGAGATTAGAATTGGGTGAAGGCACATAGCCTGACACCCTTAATTATATGTCTAATTTGATTGGTTGGCTGCGTGAATTGTATGATTGGTTATGCAAATTTCTAGTGATTGCAGGCTAGGGAAAATGAGATCGAGATAGGCACGATCACTATGCTTATGTTCATATTATTATGTCTAAATGTATCTGTTGCAGGGACACTATATTGGACACATTTATGATTTACTTGCCCTCGATATTTGCTAAAATATTGCCATAAAACTGATCATAAGGCTAAATAGAAAGATCACCAAACAAAGATGCATGCTTCACTAAATTTGCTTAGTATTGGATTAGTCGAGTGGGTCTTGATCAGTGCAGCAAGGACGAAAGCACTAATCCCCTACTAGTTTGATCGCAGGTTCAGGATATGCTCGAGGTGAGCTACCGTATTGGCATTCGGACTTGGAACATGGAGACGTTCGGCTGAAGACTACTTATTGGCTATAAAGAGGTATAATGTATGGAACAATGTAATCCTTTGTGAGCTAAAGAGATCATGAGCGTTGTAGCCTATTGGTGTTTTCAGTTGGTTTATTCAAGCCCTTGTAATCTTCAGTTCATTATTAATAAAAAAAGATTCTTATTGTATACTTTGTTCTTTTCCGCTGCTTATGCTATCACTTTGAGATAAACTTACGCGAACCTGTTATCTTGCCTTGCACGAGAGCAACTCGAGGCTCGTGCGACATTACGTCCCAACGACGACGATAATTTGGGTGAAATCTAGCGAGGACGAGCGATTTCCTGGGTCGGGACGTGACAAGTTGGTATCGGTGCGGTTCCTTCCTTTGGACCGTGAGTGAATCTCTTTGACCCTCAGTAGGTTCTGTTATCGAAATCAATCGGCCCTAAGTTGTTTCGGCAACCGCATGGCTCATGGATCTGCTCGATACAACACTGGATGTTCCATACAATATGTCTAAATAGTTGTATGTGTCTTGCAGCTTACGTTTAAAAATTTACTTGATGTCGTCGAATAATGTTGCGAGATATTGGTTGCACCAAGTGCAACGAATTGTACAATGTTGGTTGCACGAAGTGCAACGAGTTACGAATATTGGTTATCCGAAGTGCAACTAGTTATGAATCGTTGGTTGCATGAAGTACAAAGAATATAGGGACGTTGGTTGCACGAAATGCAATGAGATACGTGTTGTTGGTCGCACGAAGTGCAAAAAGTTACATGTTGTTGGTTGTACGGAGTGCAACAAGTCGTGAGCCATTCGTTGCATCAGTGCAACGAGTAGATATGTGGGATGATATGTGTTATATGGCTATGCGAGTGGATAGAGATATGTTGAACGAGATTGAGTATTGACCTTGAGTATCGGGAATGTGTTGTTGCACGAATTACAACGAATAGGATTAAGAAATCGCAGGGCAATATTGGCGAGTCGAGTTCGTCGATGGTCGAACTGGAGTAGACGAACTTGTAAGTTGGCCGAGTTGTGTCAGACTTCAAAGTAGGCAAACATATATGTTGGCCGAATATAGAGTTGAGCTTTGAATAAGCGTTTGTTGTGTATGTGATCGGTACGATCACCGAGGCACGGTTAGATCGGAATAGATGTCAGAAGAAACGGTTAGTACGTTACGAGAGAAATGACCTGATTTTTGAGTGGTATATGTCGTACCACATATGCGATCGATACATCAGAGTATTTGTGTCGATGGTGATAGGCTCGAATTCTGAGTGGTATATGCAATACCATTTAGTTAATGCTATGTCAAACTAATTGGCGACTTGCGATAGATGCGTCGAGACGATGGTGTCGGTTGCGATAAGTTTGTCCACAACGGACGTGATAGCGTCGAGACTCGAGTAGGAATTGTTTGATATAAGTTAATGCAAGAATACTTCGATGAATTAAGTTAGTACGATCAGGCACGGACTTGCATCTATGAATGATGAGTCGAACGAGAACTCGTTGAGTGTAAGCCGAATGATTGGCTGAGAATAGCGAAGGGAATAAGCATTGAAGAAATAATTGACTTGATCGAATTGGGTTGAGTTAATGGGAAAACTTATTCGTAACAAGTTGGGTAGATGCGGAGAGTCGTACGAACGAATTTGGGTTTGCACAAAGAGTCGGTAGCACGATTTAGAAGTGTGATTGCGAATACGAGAATGGATATAAGGAATTAAAAATTGTGTCACTTGGTGATGATATTTAGCTACAACGGAAGAGATCTTGATGCGTGCGAGACGTGGTTCATATTCGAGTTTGGATAATAACATTGATTGCAATAACTTAAAGTTTACGAGAAATGAAGATGTTCAGGTTATGCATATCGACGACGGTATTGAGGCGTATCAAAGATGATATGCGATAACTTGGAAATACTCTGATCGAATGAATAAAAATTTTGTTGAGCATTGTTGTTGGATGAATAAGATGCAAGTTAAGTTGATGTGAGTCCGAATGATAATAGCGAAACGCTTCAAATAATTTGAGAATGGATGGATATATTACTTGGAGGAAAATGAAAGTGTCTTGATTGTTTTGACGATAACCACAACATTAATGTTATTGCCTTGTGCGATCGCAACTCTAGCCTCGCACATGCGTTTTACCAGATTTGGACGATCATTCCGCGTGAGCGCTGGTTTGGTGATTCATGTCCAGCAGGGATTGTCGAACTTGCAAGATATGGCAAAATAAATTTTACTTGTGGTTTGATACGAAGGTGAATTCGAGGATTGTTTCGATAAGCATAGATTGTGTCGGATATTGATCGTAGGCAAATAGAATCGTACCCGAGGTGAACAAATATTACTGGAATAACAATATTGTTAACGGTAGTGCATTAGTGATTCGAACAGTAACGGCGCATCAGTTGTGCGTGTGGACAGAGAAATTTTGGATTGATAAATTATGTTGGATTGGATAAAGTTCCATAGGAATTATTAAAAAATAATTTAGCTCAGAGATAAGATATAGCATGGTTTGTAATAACTGTCTCTCATTGATGATATTCAATTATCGAGCGTAGCTTCGGGGCAGCTGACCCTAGAAGACTTGACCGCCAAATCAAAGTAAATGTCAGAGACCGTAGGACAACCCTAATAAAGTCGGAGAAGAAATTACGTCGAGGATTAATGATGATATGGTACAAGTTGAGGATAAGTCTAAGCGATTGAGTATCGAATTTTAAAAGTTAGCGAGTAGCCTTCGACTAGATCGATATGGTTAGAGATTTACGGATTGAATCGAATAAGTATTCGAGTGGTTTGCTAGTCTATGATCGAATAGATATTGAGGAACGTACTTACCATAGTGATAAGGTAAGGCGATTGGAAGAATTCGGTAATGCACGAGAGCGACGAATAGTAGAACCACACTAAGAATTGTGTTGTAGATTGGTTTAAGTAACGGTTAGGCTATGTGTGTTGTGTGCATGACCTATGTTATGAAATGAACTAGTTTATATTGATTCAAAAATTGAGTAAAGGATTCGTACTCGATCGAGAATCAGAGATGGAAGTATCATAAGAGACCTTGGGTCAGAAAGATTGTTGCCTTTGAGCATCATAGACTCAAGTTAACCTCTTATAGCGGAAGAGATAAAGCATGATGTATGGATATGTTACCTAGCGGGGGTAGCCCCAGACATGATACGGAGATAGATCGAGAGAATGTGAATCATATCAGAAAAGTTGTGTGCGAGGCAAAGTACAAATGGTAGGCAAAGAAAGTTGGGACATGTTGGACTTAGTCCATGTTGTTGAGGCAAAATTTTACGAACAATTAGATGAAAGACTTGAGTTGTGCGAGAGATAGAAAATGATTGGACGAGTAGGTGCTACGGAGGATTGTTGCGATTGGATGCACAACGACTTGATGCAACACCTGCGTTAGATGGTCGATGAGAAACATATGAAATCAAAGTTACAATTTTGAATCATGTCGTATACAAAGGTGTTTGGGAAATGATCATATGTTATGGAATTATGTATATAAGAATGATTTTGGAAATAGACGCTAAGATCCGACCAAGTCGAGTTAGGAACGGCTTGTGCTTGAGGATTTAAGTTGGACTTGTTAGCTTTGTCTCAATATCCTACAATTGAGCTTAGCTGAAATGCATATATTGGTGGGACGCCTAAAATATGTTTATAATCCAGAATAAGTTGTATGATTCAAACGATAGTGGCACGAGATCGTGAAGCGATCTAGAGAAACACTTAGATTGAGTGTTATTTTCGGTTCGAGGACGAACCTTGTTTTGAGTGGTATATTATGTAATGTCCCGCTCCACACGGTGCATTACGATGAGTCGTTGACTCGAAGAGTTGTATTGACCCGATGAAGTATCGATGCAAATCGATGCTAGAGTTACGTTAGCCCGAAGGAAAGCCTTGAGTCGATTCAAATCTATAAATCGAAATAATGTAAAGCATTAGTCCCGTTTGAACAAGTATTAACTTTACTTGATTTCATGTGCAGGCTATACTTTTACGCTGAATGATAAGAGGTCGACTTTTTTCCTTATTTGCAACAGTGTCCGCAAAACCAAATCATTGCCTTGCAATGAACTAAGGCATGGACACGGTAGGCCGAATTAGTCAAGTAGTTTAACGGAATGGCTAAGTCAGGAGAGTTAATCGTGCAACCAAGTAATGGAATTGAGCCACATCAGCTCGACGAAACAAAAGGCATATCGAACTAAGGTGGGCGGGTTCATGACTCTTCTCCCCTACTCCTTCATGTCTAATAAAATGTACCATAGTATGCGTGTGTTGCTATCGAGTTAACAAGCATGGCTCGAATTGAGTGAAGGTCTTAGTGTGTGTCGAACATTAAGATAGAACATTAAACAGTTGAGGCGACGTGCATCAAATGTACGGGTTACAATATGACAAATCGATGGTAGAACATTGAAAGGCAATATCGAGATGTGCATCACGTGTACGACTTTGAAAACATTAAATACTAGGCCTAGAACATTGATTATGGTGCTAAGCGTACCCTTACGCACATAAGCTATGCGAATGACAAAGTAAACAAAATGGACAGGTCGTGGTGCAAGTCTACGGAATCTGTCATGACATTGAAAGATATACTTCCTGCATCAAAATATACACTTGTGGCACAGATGCCACGAACTGCCGTTATATAAACAACTTATGAATGGAACGCGTTGAGTATAAGATCGGGAAGTCTAAGCCGTTGGGAAGTCGTGCATCAATATGGATGTGTTGGGACATAATGCCAATAAGAATAAAGATAGGTGAATATGTTTGGTTGTGTGAAACTCGAGCGCATATTGCATGGTCAATGGACTCGGATGGCCCATACATGGGTGCGGCTTCCCTCGAACGATTTCTACTGGGGCACCGGAACTGCTCGGCCTAGGAGGAAAATATGTTTGGTATTTTGGTGCACTTTATTAGGACGGATTGCGACCGGCTAATGCTGTAATAATCTATGACATCAGTAAGTTTGGGATCCTTCAGATACTGGGCTAGCAATCCATACTGGAGTGATCGTATGATTTGACGTTGAGATGCTCAGTCCATTATGGCACGGAACGTCGTGACCTTCATATAGATAGGGCCGGTTGTCACACCCCAGAACCAGAATACTGGCAAGTGGGGGCGGACATGGCCAGCTACGCATTACCAAAGTATACTAGTACTCTGAAATTACGTATAAGCTGTCAAGACATGGGGGTTACTTCTACAAGCCAACAGTCGATCCTAGGTTAAAAGAATCCTAGGCATCTCAATCACAGGCAATTATGCAAGGTACAAGAAGTATGATCATTAGATATACAACAGTAAAGCATCCCAAACCATATATACGTGGATGATCATGAAGCTAGTAATACAAAAAGGAAAAACTAGCAAGAGTATTAGTCATACATGATAGCTCTAGCTGCAGTCTAGAATACGCACATCATGTTTATGCCCGTAGGCTAAATGTTAAGGACTAAAATACGAGCTAAACATGTGCTCGGAGGCTAAACGCCACAAAAGAATAATGTACATAACCAGTGAAAGAATAAAATGAGAAACCCACTTGGGTACTCTGGTGCTCTGGATGGTCATCATCGAGTAGATAGTGCGAAAGATCCTCTGGGCTTCTCTATCAAATTTGGCCAAATAAAACCAGTAGGGTTAGACTTCCAATAGCAAGTACCACAAAGGAAGCCAAACTATGAACAAAAACTAGCAATCACTAACATCAACAATTAGAGATACAAATGAGTAGGGGCAGATCGAGACTCATGCACTACCAATGCACTTATCCCAAACATAGGAAGACAATAAGTAAGCATCTTAGAACATAAAGTAATTATCATGCGACATAATGTAAAGTATAGACATGTTAAGTAAACAGAAGCTTGAGAATATGTAAAAGCAATTGAACATGTGAACTTGTGAGATAGCCGGGTCATGAGAGCATGGAGACCCGGCATAGGGAGTCGTGTATAGCTTGTGAGATAATTGAACATGTGAGCTTGTAAGAATTATATAGAAAGACAATGATAAGAGGACTTAGGAACTAATTCGGAAGTCAAGTTACAACTCTTAAACCAAACAAGGACCTGGGTTGTAATCCTTCTCCTGAACAAAACCTAGTCTTTAATCATTATGCAGCATAAGGATCATGTAGAACATATGCATACTAAATAGGATGACAAATGATAGGATAACTTAGGAACCATTCCGGAATCCATGTTACAACCCGTAAACCAAACAAGGACCGGTGTTGTAACCTTCTCCTGAATAGAACTTTGTCTCCGACCATTCATCGATGAAAGTAAAGCATAAACCATAGTGTACTGAAATAAACATACGGACACTGCCTAGATAAAACTAAAATGGACTGGACTGACTCCATCCATCAATCACGGCCAAGCAATGAGTACGGCTTGATACTTTAACTAACTAGGGTTATCACAAGCCTAGTTACTAACAAGATGCAATGAGATTTCCAAGTTCAGTTACCCTCCTGCTGTTATCGGAGTGACCTTAGCAAAAGAAAACAAGTATACCAGACATACTGTAGTAAGTTACATGTGTCCTAAGGAGGTGCCCCACTCGACGGTGGACTAGAAATGTGCTCATCATGACAGATAGCTCCAAATCCCATGTATATATATATATATATATATATATATATATATATATATATATATATATACGGCCGGGGTCAAACGTGCAACAGGTAACTGGAAAAGTCTCTTCATGAACAACTTGATCAATCTAGTCATTAATCCTAGCCAGACTCAGTATGAATCCCTGACCGTGGTCATCAGGAATCCATGCCTTAGACATGATGCAAAACAGAACATGTAGCTTATACAAACACACTCAAGAGAAACACCCACGGTTGTTTGCAAAAATAAAAAGTTTATAACAAAATTTAAAAGAATCGTACAATGTGTAATGAATTCTGGGAAAGTACAACTTTATGAATCTGATCAGAAGACGATCACTTTATCCCTTGGACTATATGAACTTGAAGACTAGAGCCTCTGGAGAATACAGTAGCAATTTTGCAAGAATTTTTGATCTCTGTGATGCTTTGATAATGATTAGAAACTCTATTTATAGAGTTATGGAAATAACTTTTTTAGCAGTTATTCTTATGTGTGCGAGGTTGAACTGCGCCACTTTAGATTGCGCCAACCTTAAGTTGTGCCAACTTCCACTCAGTTACACAATCGTGTACTAAATGTATTTAGACACGTGGCATCATGTGATTGAGATGCGCATGGTCATGTACAGTGGACACATTTTGAGAGATTAGTGGCATGTGTGCCACGTCATCATGCTTTAGAACGTAAGTTGTCTCAACTTCATCAGGTTGCACGAGCTTCAGTCAACGAGTCAAACTGCGCTTGATTGGGTTGCACCTAGCGCAACTCAGTAAATAGGCACGTGGCAGCATTTGAATGTATGAGAAGAATTTATTCAGATTAAGCCTAGACGTAACTTGTAGAGTGCACGGAACAGCTGCCAACCAAATCGTCTTGAATGCCACGCTTTGCAGGATTCGAAGAGATTTTCTTCATTTATTGTGCTGTCAGTGCTGTCAGGCAATGCTGGCAATTATTGTCAGACGCCACGTAGGCTTTGGCACAATGTGACTGGGTGCAGTCTAATACATGGCGCAACCTGATGAGTGGCGCAGTTTGATCCCTGAGCTTCATAACAGTGGTGCAGCTTGATTTCTGGGGTGCAACTTGATTGCTGAGTGGTAAATGCATAGCACAACTTGATTTTTAGGCTCTACAAGACCCCCTTCAAAGTTTTCGAATTTTGAAATGTTACAAAACTTTGAAATACTTTGAATCATAAAAATAACTGAGTCAAGTTGCGCCTATCTCGCGCAGTCCATTGCAAGCTGTCACAATTTTTCATACGCAACTTAGGGTAACTGTTAGGATTCTGTCTTTAGGTTATAAATAACCCTTGTTTAACCGATTGTAACCCATTACTTTTACTTTTAATCTTCTGAGAGAAATACTTTGAACTCTTGCAACCCTCTTCTTCGATCATCTCCTCGACAACATGGGCCCCAAGAAGACTGCTGCTGACAAAAGGAAAGGCGTTGCCGCCCCTTCGACTCGTGCTCCGTCGACTCGTGCACAACGGTATGCGTCGCCCTCTTCTCGACGAGAGATGGCAAACCCAGCTCTGGAAGGTGATTGAGAACAAACAATTTAGAATTTATGGAGGATGAAATTGGCTTGCGCCCCTCTTCTTAGAGTGTTTGGCACATCAGAAACTCTACGCCACCCCTTTTTAGGGTGTAGTTGCTTTATTTGAGCACTGTTCGTTCTTACGAACCGTGTTGTGCGTGCTGTTGCACAACTCAGTTGTGTTGTGCAATCAAAAATATTGTGCAAGCAATTTGTGGCACAATCTGTACGTAGCACAACCTGAGATGTTGCGCAACTTAGGTTTCGCGCAACTCAAAATGTCGCGCAACCCAGGTTGCCGCGTAACTCAGAATGTCGTGCAACTTAATTATTGTGCAACCCAGGATGTGGCGTAACTCAGGATGTTGTGCAACCCAGGATATTGCACAACCTAGAATATCGTACAACTCAAGATGTTGTGCAACTTAATTGGTATGCAACCTAAGATGTTACACGACTTAATTGATTGGCTCTTTATAAAGTTGTACACTCTTGTTGCTTCTAACTTTTGTTCATGTATTTTCTTTTGCAGTTGATCTCAGGGAAGTCCCTAATGCTGAAATATTTGCTTCAGCATTTAATGTCCCGGAGTACAAGGAGAATTTATCTCATGTCACGTTCCCTTAGTACGATGGTCTTGAAGCACGAAAGACCCTCCTCATGGCCCAAGAAAACCAAACCCTGTTGAGCTTAATGAACGGGAACCTCTAGAAAGTCTGGATACTGTAGTCCATAAGAAATCTGCCTTTCTATTCGGGGATGCCATCAAGAAGACTTTCCAGCCCGAGACCAGACAAGAGGAGAGAATATTCAAAGATGAAAATAAAGTCATATACCTCACAGAAATATCGAGGTCTATGGCATTATCCTAGTATGAATTTGTAAGCTATCCCAGAAGAATGTCATGGGATCTGACTCCAATTCAGCAGGCAAGAGTCGACAAAATCTGTTATAGAATGGGTCCGAAGCATAAGGACCTCTTTTACAGCACTTCTGAAAAGTAAAACACCCACCTGAGAGGTTTGAAGCCGAGCTGTATTCCTCCCGAGGATTTTTCTGTGCTCCTTCTGGTCAGAATACCCATATTTGCTAATACATTCGCAAAGACTGAAGGAAGATATCCAGACCGCAACATGCGCATGACAGGTCTGGTTAACCCTGACATGAAGCGTTGGAGCAGCTTATCTATTTGGATTTTGGAACAATTCAAGGACAGGCTCCTCGATCTGGGTCTCTACAATGCCATCTGGACTACAGTATATGGCATTCGTCTAAACGCTCATATGTTCCTGGCTTTAGTAGAGAGGTATAACGAAAGTACTGGAACTTTCATAACCCTCCATAGAGAAATAGGATTTGCTCTCTATGAGATAGAATATCTCCCTCATCTACCAATAGGCGATAATCCATACGAAGAGTATGTGCCCACAAATGACGAATTGGATTCTATGGCGGAAGAGAATCCTCAGATGATCGCCGTCTTTCAAGAGTTATTATGTTACTACAAAATCTGCTCGCTCTATTACAAAAGTGCCACTGCAGGTACTTGTTATACCACCAAGTGGATGCCATATCTGTTCTTGGGTCATGTACGGGAGGACAAGCCACTTGAGACTCAAGCCTGTGCTCCTCGTTTCTTTGAACCCTTCAATCAGAGCGACATACAATATTTAATAGAGCAACATAATCATGGAGATGTCCAACTGGATGAGGACTTGCTTCCATTAAAGGCTGGCGACACCCTCCGGAGTTATCTCAGACAGGGTTACAGATCCATGTCTAAAGAGGCCCAACTTGCGGGATTTCCTTCTTTATGGCTGCGGCGCTTCATAGTTCCAGGAGCCAGTACAGTCGACAGATTCTATCGGGGCATTCTGTTTGCTGCAACATGTCTTGTCTTTGGATACAAGATGGATCTTTTATCGGCCACGACCTGTCGCTTGAACGTAGGATTGCGTTCTTTTGTACAGACAATGCTGAATGACAAGGCGACGAGACAAGATTTCCATCGTACCGAGATACCGTACACGTATTTATTCGGATGGCTATTGCTTCACCATTCCTGTCTGATGAACCCTAATATAGGAAGTGTCGGCAGAGATTTCATCAAACGCTACTCCAGCACTAATTGGCAATATACTGCTCTTTCAGAGTACAAATTTGCCTTGAATCGTGGATCAGGATGGAAGTGCGTTCAGCCCCCTCACGGATATGAGAATATGCCTCCACAGCTGATGGATTTGACTGTAGAATCACTCTGCTTAAGTCTACCCATCTTTTTGTGGATGCACACGATCCGTACCTCTCACTTGGTCTACAGATTCGAGGAAGAGTGCTATTTAGAACCGTTTGCCAAGTCGATTTGCACGGCAGTTCGGCTATGATCAGCATCATGTGGGTAACGCCACCGCTTGCATACAGGCCAAGGGTTATCTGATCGATGGGGCTAGGGCTTAGAGCTATTAAACGCCCGAGGTACAAAAGCTATGTTTTATATACCCTACAATCTTCCGCAAGGCCCGCGTATGTTATAAACATACACAAACTTCTATAATTCAGCAAATACATTCACTGAAAGCTTCCATCTTGCACATAGCTTTTCAAGTGAGAAGAGATAAAAATTGGGGAAACATACTGCTCATTCTTTTCGAGATGCAGAGGACAGAGAACCTGCAGATCCTCCACTAGAAGCTTCCATTCAAAAGAACTATCTCGATGAAGTTCAAGATCCTCTGGATGTATCCTTAAAGGTGTGGAAAGAGAAATCTCCTACCAAGGGGTTGAAGAATAGAAAGACAAAGGAGGCGACGGCCCCTCCTCAGCTAGATAGTAGACCTGCCTCTTCAAGGGCTCCGGAGAAGAAGAGAAGGATATCGTTGATTATAAATGAACCAACTACTACAAGAATGACTCGTTCTTAGTCAAAATAGATGCTCCTGAGTTCTTCGTCCGGAGAGAAGGAAATCACTCCTTCTTCTATTCAAAAGCAGGGAAGAGGCACAAAAGGAGGAACATCTACTATATTGATCGATCTGGAGGATGATCGCACCAAAGCTACTAAAGAGCCGGTTGTATCACCATACAGAGAGGTCAGGAGAAAGTTAGTAGTTGCTAAAGAGGTACCATATCAAGAAGGTAATATCAAGATTGTGATATACCCTAATAATATATATATATATTTTTTGTCAAAGATGTATATTAAATTGATTTCTTTCTTTGCAGTGACTACTTCAGCGGATGCTCGACCGTCTACTACCCCCGTAGAACCTTCGAGATCAGAAGCTGTGATGGTACGTATTCTCGCAAATGTACTTGCTATGGCGGGGATAACGATTCCATCCCCAACTCCTATTACTCCGGAAGCCACCTCTCCAGAGAAGGATTTGCTTCCACAAGATTCTCCGAAGGCTCAAGAGCCTACTCATTCTGAAGAAGCAGCGATTGAAGCATTAGCCGATTGCGACTTTCGTGATAAATCGTATGATGATGATTGGAATAACATCACTATAGAAAAACAAACTTTAGTGGATGTGCCATTACCTCAGGAACTCCCAGCTGATGGAGATCACTCAACTTCTGAAGACGAGAAAAATGTGGTTATCGATGAAGAACATACCAATCCCAAGATCGATGCACCCATAATCTCTGAGAAACCTGAAATGTCTGGAGTGGCAGCAGAATTAGCAGATCAAACTCCAGTGACTCTGCAACTTCAGACTGAATCCAGAGCAGGAAGTAGTTAAGCTACTATGTCTGCAGAGACCCTATCAAAGCTTCAGCCAGAGACATCCAAACCTCTTGAGACTTCTCAGCCTGTGCCTACCTCAAGAAAATTTCTAAACATGATCTATTTGTTGTTGCTCCTTCAGCATTGTATATTGCTCATACAAATGTAATTTGCAGAAGGACCCCCAGGAACTGTAGCAGGAGAAGGGAGCTCTTCCCACATCAGCGCTCAAGATGAAGTGCCTCCTCATGTTAAGACTGTTAAGACTCCAACGGAAGTGGTAGCCACCCCAGGAGCTGTAGCAACTAACAAGTTCGTGGTGGCCTCCTTCACGAAAGTCATCTTCACATCTCTGGAGCCTTTAGTTCATCGAGTGATGGAGAGAAGAGATGTTCCTTTCAAGATAATCCGAACTCCTTCTTCATTCTTGATCGGAGGGATCCGCAAACAAGGAGACGAAGCTCAGGCTACCTTCTTAGAACATATTTTGGATGAGCTGGAGGGATAAAGCTTACAAGGAGCTTAAAAGAGGGGATATCGAGCAGCTAGTAAAGATAGAATATGAGGCTATGGCTCGAGAAGCAGAGACTAGTCAAGCTAATTTTGAAGCATTTTTGCTGGCTTTTAGTAGACAATCTACTGAACTAGACATTCAAATCGCTGATGCAGCTATTATTGCTGAGAGTCATAAAACTAAGGCTGCAGACGAAGAGAAGAAGGCTACTGATCTGGAGGCTAAAATTGCCCAGCTTCAGGCAGAGCTCAAGACTATCAACTAGGGCATAGAACAAGAAACTCAGTTACATCAGGCTGCTGTTAACAAAATAGATGCTTTGAAGTACCAGAAGGCAGAATTTGAACAGCTACAAAACGAAGAATTAGCACGTCAAACTACTGCTTTGCAGCCATTCGATCCCGAGTCAGAAAGGGTTGAAGCCAGGCAGCGGGTGCTAGATTTTTGTAATGAAAGAACTCAGATTTTGAAGAAACGAATTATAGAACTTATTACTTATCCTTCAGAATAGTAATGAGCAAAACTTGTTTTCTCTTTCATTTATGATGTATCTCTCTTTTTTGAAATAGAAATAAAATGAGAAACTTTTTATGTGGTGCCATTACTTGTTGCATATCTTGTTATAGATATAAGTAATAGAATAGAAAATATATTCAGATGTACTGGACATGATATATTTCTTGATTTAGAAAATAACAATATTTATTATATATCTGTTCGGAGGTAATGTGGACGTGGCAGAATATAATGTTTAGAAATACAGTTATTTCAAAAGATAACTTTATCAGAGGTAATAGGGACGTGAAAAGTTGCTGGTGTAGATAATCAGAATTCAGAGGTGTTAAGGACGTGAATTCTTTTTATTTATGAGAAAGTAAATAAAAGACAACAAATGCCAAGACTAATGAATGTATGGATGAACAGTCAGACTCTTTTTAGGGGAAAGAAATAAATAAATGAACAGTCACTTCAGTTTTCGAGGAGGAGACACTGAATGAATGAAGAGTCATCTCGATTCTCGAGGAAGAGAATGAATGAATGAATGAACAGACATCTCTTTTAAGGGGATGAAATAAATGAATGAACAGTTGGACTTCTTTTGAAGAGGAAAAGTTGCATCGGTTCTCGAAGTCGATCATCTTTAGCCACCCTGTCTATAAATAGAACAAAACTTCTGTAGATAACGTCAACTTCTTTTCTTTCTGTACAAAACGTCTTCCGAAGATTTGCTTACTCTGTAGATCGAAGATATAACTGAGACGCCTCCTGCTGAGCCTCTGGTGCCTTCGCAGAAATAAGTGGGTGAAAGCTCGACCGTTCCTGCACCAAAGCAGGACTTGATTGCCAAGTTGGTAGAAGCCAAAAAGATTGCTGAAGAAGAAGCTGTAAGAATGGCTACCTGTGTGTTGCTAGTGTGTTCAGACAACGAGATATTTGAATTACTAGCAAATCATGTATTTAATCATGAAGGATCGGGTCCTCATTCCTGTTTGCCATAAAATATAAAAGAACCGAATAATTATCGGAGGACTGGACTTTTACTTCACAATACAAACTCGCTTATACAAAGAAAGCCTAGGGACGAAAACCTAGGTGCAGCAATCTAAGTACAATTGTTTATTTTAGATTCTGGGGGGTGATGGTAGAGGCTCGGGAAAGCAACGGCCACTCTGCCTTACTCCTTGGATGATCGGGTGCAACCTTGGCTCTGTAGAAGAACTGCTTGGCGTTGACGAAGAAATGCTCTCTCTCTCTCTTCAGGCTCTCTGGCTCTCTATGTCTCTATGTGCGTCTGTCTCTGTCTGCATATGTCTCCGTATGCATATGTCTCCGTATATATCCTCGCAATGGAATGGCACCCTGCTATTTATAAGAGTGGGGGGCTTCATTAGGGTTTACAATGTGCTACCCCCAGTTTTCAGAAACAAGGGTATTTTTGTCATTTTATATTTTTAAATATTTTTAAAATTTATTTTATTATTTATGATATTATTTTGGGGTTGAAATTTATTTTATTATTTATTTTATTTTTTTGGGGTTATTTGAGTCGGGTTCGAATTTCAACTCAATTCGACTTGAAACGGGGACCCGGGGGTAGTTTGACTCTAGTGGAACCCACACACTAGTTAGGCATGGCCCACATGATATTAATTTTAGTCACAGGATATTAATTTTAGGTAGTAGTTAGACTAATTATTTATGGATAGGTTAGTTTAATTAGAGACTTAAAACTAGACTAAATTGACCTCAACCTTTAACCCATTCCTAATTTAAATCAAATAGATTAATGGAGGGCATTTTGGACATTCAAATAGGAGACACCTCACCATTTTTGGACAGCCATCTATGGGGGGGATAAGGAGTGAGTCACTCCTTCATTTATTTGTTTTTATCCACTTTCTCTCTTGTTCTTCCCCAAATTAATTTAGAGATGAACCTCCGTTGATTTCATCTCCAAATCAACCCCTTCTTCTACCAAATCTTCTTTATTTCTCTTCTACTCCATGGTTAGAGGGTGCTAGCCAAGTTTGGGAGGATTCGGAGCTCGTTCGTGTCCTTTTGGAATCTCTACGTGTCAGTGCCGTGTCGGAAGGCTTTTCCTTTGAATCTCTCTTCCGGAAGGTATAATCTCTCCTCAAATCCGTCCCTATATGCATATAAGAATATTTTGAACCCATAGGAATGACCCCCATGGTTGTATCTTCATTTGTGTCCATTTCGTGTCCATTTGGAGGTCATAGGAGTGTCCTTTGTGTTGTGGTTGTGTCCATGTGGGAAAACCCCAAATTTGGACACACTATGTGTTGTTGTTATGTATGAATAAATTATTACATATTTAATCACTTATTTTTGTATTGGAGATATATTTTATATTGTCTCATATATATATATATATATATATATATATATATATATTAGTATAGAGAGTGAGTTCTTGATATATTATGTTATATACGTGTGTTTCTTTTGTCTCAAACAACCCAAATTCGTCATAATTTTTATCCACGTTTTTAGTAGCTAGAACAACTTAGAAATACCATAACTTTTAGCTGATAACTCTAATTAACCTCCCATTTTTTTAAAAGAAGCATATCGAAATTAGCTTTCCAAATATATATTTTAATAAGTCAAATTCATTCTAAAACTTTCTGTAGAATTTTTTGAGTGTCAGCTGTACGAAAGACGAACACATTTCGGTATTTTTGCGATTTCGGAAACTTCCGGACACGGAAATGCGATCCGTTTAATGTTTCGGAAAGCTAACACGAAGAGGTACAACATACTTTAATCCTAGAATTTAGTGAAGGCCCAATTTGTATAGTATTGATTTTATGTAGAAGATTACTATACGACATATGCATTTTGTGTATCCTTGTATGTACAAATATGTATGTATACATGTGTATATATATATGTATGTGTTAAGAGAATGTAATATAATATAGAGTATGCATAAATGATATAATGTATGAAAGTATATAATGTATTCAAATATGTATGTATAGGTGCATGAATGAATGGATGAAATGCAAGCATGTGGGTAATGCAAGGTATTGAAACATGTATACAAGTATCCATATGTAAGTAAGTAACGTAATCAAGTATGAATGTATGCTATATATGAATGCCAACATGACAGGAATGTATGATGCCATATTAGCACTTAGCACCATATTCATATGTTAAAACCCCCTTCTACATGTTGACAGTAACCCCAAGCATGAATACACATAAAACCTACTTGTTATGAGTAAACCCTTTGATGTATAAATAAACCCTTTTGTTATGATTAGCACCCACACACACACATGCTAAACCTATGCTTTACATGTTATTTCTTTTATGTGACACAATGAACCCTTGCTAAATGTTATCCTTCTAACATAATACCCTCACACTTGAACACATATACTGCTATGTACACATTGCCATATCCACATTCATGTATCACTCACTCCTTGTCTTTATGCACCTTGCTTGTAATAAAAATATATATGAATATATATGTAATGTGTGTTTGATAACTTGTGTAGCTTTGTGATTTTGTGTGAGTGTTAGTCTAGGCTTGGTTAGGCCTAATGAGACTTGTTAGTCTAGGTTTAGACCTAGTACTGCCTAGTTAACCTAATTTGACTAGTACAGTTGACCAAAGTTGACCAAGAGTTGACTTTGACCTAGAATCATGTAGAATGCATAGAAGAGCTTTATTTTACCATTTTGGACTTGTTGTGACTTGTGCTGTTCTAAATAGGAGCAAGATACCTCTTCTCGGACAGTACATTTCCTTTGGACATTCAGATAGCAGGCGAGTACATTCTCTGATCTTTTCATACTTGTCTGGACTATACTCTTGCTCTAGATTACTTTAATTGATGCTGACACGTATCTTCACGGATTAGTACTATATGGATCCTTTCCTGAGATGTTATCCCTCTACGGGTGCATCGAATATTTCATGTTCATGTACTTTATCATGTGCATCAGGTACTCCTTGTACTCGTACTAGTTCATGTTTTTACATGTTCTTATGTGCTTTCATGTGCTTCATGTGCTTTCATGTGCTTTATCATGTGCCTCATGTACTACTCATTACATGAGTTCACGTATCTTAGCTGTATTCATGTGCTTATAACGTAACTTGAATGGATCCTTGTGTATTGATCGGGGCAGGATGAGTAGAATTGGTTATGTGAACACTATCCCAGTAGCTGTATTCATGTGCCCCTAAGCCGTTTACATAACCATATTGTGCTCTAAATCACGTAGCCACTTACAGTCTCTACTATCATGTATTTACTTTCAGTTACAAAATATCTCCTGTTTACTCGTACTTCCTATTCAGCACTTCCTGTATTTTACTCTATTGCATGATTTATACTCCTAACCTGCTATAAACTGTTTGAGAGATATGTGCTCGTTTTCGTCCTGACTGGACCTGTTGATAAATTTTACAGATAGCCTGGAGGTTGCCTGTTAGCCTAGAGGAGACACAATAGAGGTTGTATAGGTAGCTAAGGTTTTGCTCATAGTTTATTTTCAGCTGTCTTGAGTTGTATTTATGGATTACTGTATTTGAGCTTTGAGATATATTTCTGGGTTTGTGTATCTTAGACACTTAGACTTCTACCTGCTGTATCTCTTTTGGATTTCATGTTTTATCTATCTTCCATTATGCTCTACCTTAGATGTGATTGAGTTTACATTCTGCTATGTCACCCCTATTCGGGGAGTATAAACTGCTTAGCCTTATACTGTTAGATGCATGAGACCTAGGACAGCGTTCTACCGTCGACACTGCGGCGTAGGCTGGACGTACCAATGTCTCGTGCCCTAACTCTAGGGTGCGGGTCGTGACACAATGATTGTCCATTCTTAAAAGTCGGTAGTTAAGGATCACTGAATCTGGGCCTTTCATCTTGATTTGAGCAATAAATATGATTGCATCAAATCTTTTGTGGGTAATTAATGATGATTGATATAAATCCTCCTGATTTGTCATGTCAACCTCGGATTCCTCGACACGTATCTTTAATTGGCTTATTTACAAATGATCTGATTTGATCCTAATATTTTATTAGAATTTGTTGAGAGATTTCGATCAATCTGATGCCACAATCTGATGCCACGTGTCCTGCTATCATGCCACGTATCAAAATAGCAGAAATCTGAGCCGCAGGAAAGTTGGGCCGCATAAGGCTGGCCACGTGTCAAGGCTGGCTAAGAGTGGCCTTCCTTGAACATTTGGGCCGCATGGTAATGATTTGAGCCGCATGAATGTGGATGACCGTATGAGTGAACCGCATGGAGATAGTCCTAGTGAGCCGCATGGAGCTAGTCTTCGTGAGCCGTATGGGGATGGTCATCGTGAGCCGCATGGAGCTAGTCTTCGTGAGCCGCATGGGGCTGTCCACGTGTCAAGGCCGCATGACATTTTCTGACTCTCGGAGGATCGTGTCAGAGATTTTCTTTGCTTTCCAAGGAGTCCGTCATTATGAGGGGAGTCCTAATGATATCTTCGTGTCAGAACTGTCACCTTGTCAAAGCTGTCAGCCGTCAAAGCTTTTAATGCAAAATAAGGGAGCTGTTTGTAGGCCACGTGGCTCCTCTTTGAGCCGTATAGGACTTGTTTGAGCCGCATAGACTCTCTGAGCCGCATGGGGCTCTCTGGCCGCATGAATCTTTCTGATCCGCATGGGGCTTTCTTGCCGCAGGGATCTTTCTTTATTCTTTTTCATGCTTCTACAAGACCCCCTTCAAAGTTTTTAATTTGCAAAATTGAAATACTTTGAATAAGAAGCATGGCCATGTATTCTTCTGGCCGCATAAGCTGTCTCGGTCGTATGGATGTCTCGGCCGCATGGATGTCTCGGCCGCATGGATGACTCGGCCGCATGGATGTTTTGGCCGCATTGAGTCAATCAGCAGCAGGGACTTTCGGGCCGTATAGCTCCTTGCCACGTGTGTGCGCCATTAATTACCTCAAATTCGTTTTAGTGCCACCTTTAGGGGAGATCCCAAGGGTCGGCTCATTAAATCTTTTGGATTTTATGCTCTGGGTGAATCTCCTTTATGAGAGGGGACAAAATTCGAGGGGTCGGTTTCGTCTTTTCCGAGGCGGTTATCAATCTACGTGTTCCCTCCTCTATTGTCTTCCTATAAATAAGAGGAGTTTGAGAGAGAAGACTTCTTTACTTTCTCCTTTACTTCGAACTTTCCCTACTCCATTTTTATCTGCTTCCTTAATTGCCAATGGCTCCCAAGAAAATTATTGCGACGAAGGGCAAGAAGGCGGCGTCTTCGTCGTCTGCGACGGCGAAGGTCAGGAAGACTGCCTCTACTTCAACCGCGTACGCTCCTCCGCCGGCCGTCGTACCCTCTGCTCATCCTGACGTTCATCCACCTATTGCTGGTAAGGACTTTATGTGGGTTTAAAGAACCCTAACTAGTATGGCTATGTCGCATGCTTTATGCACGAGCCTTTATTTTTATGTGAGCCGTATGTTCGTCCTACGGTCGAGCCGCGAGCCGCATAAGAATAGCTACTGTGGCCGCATACGCGCTTTGCCAACAAAGCCGCATAAGCTACACTGAGCCGCATAGATCCGCACACATTTGTTTGTCATGTGGTCCGCATGAACTTATCCGATCCCTTCAGGCCCTATGAAAGCACTTCCGTATGACCCTTCACTAAGTGGAGCCGCATGAATGTTCTTCTGAGCTTGAGCCGCATGAAGCTTCAGTAAGTTGGAGCCGCATACGTGTTCTCCTGAGCCGCATGAGGTTTCAGTAAGTTGGAGCCGCATAAGTGTTCTCCTAAGCCGCATGAGGCTTCGTTAAGTTGTAGCCACATAAGCTCGAAAGCACCCATTAGTCCCTTTTTGTCCATCTTCTTAACTTATCTTTTTTGTCTCCTTCTCAGTGAATTTGCCGGTTAATGCTGCTGGAGAACTCCTGGTAGGCAGTGCCCAAGCTGCTCTAGGCTATAGGTACGACCATATAGTTCAGCATATGGCGGGCAAGTTCCCGAATGACGATCCTCCGACGAGATTGAATGCCCTTAAGAATCAGTCTTTCTATTTTCTTAATGCTATGATGAACTCGAGAAAATTAGAAGGGGAATACTTAAAGCCCGTATTCTTCTTTGGAGATGCCTTGACTGTGAAGAACAGTCAGATTCTGGAGGTGTCAGAGAACTGGAGTTTTGTTTCTAACAGGATGGCGATCCGCATCCCCTAGATGGAGCGTCACTTTCCTTTATCTTGGTTCAATATGCTCCCCCTGGATCGAAAGATGGAAGATGTCACGACCTGCACCCACTGTGAAGGTACGAGAGCGTAACAACGCCCAGCCTACGCCGCAGTGTTGGCGGTAGAACGGTGTTCTAGGTCATGAACTATAACTAACATAATATGAATGCTCTCCATAAGGAGGCCAACACAGAGGTACAACTCAATCACAATCTAGAGATAGAATATGGCACGATAAAATAGATAAGAGAATCCTCAACCGAGGTACAACAGAAATGAAATACAAGTCTCAACATCTCTACAATATACAAACTCTGAATCAAGAACAACAACTAAACATAAAAGGAAAACAGTCTAAACTATCTATACTAAGCAAGGTATCGACCTCAGCAGCTGCCTGAACCTCCCCTGGGGTCCAGGTCGCGAGTGTCAACTAGGCAAACTCCAAGAAAGGATGCAGGGTGCCTCATCATCCTCTGTAAAATTTTTAACAGGTCCAGTCAGGACGGGAGCAAGCACAAAACATCTTACGCAGTTTATATCATGTTAGGAAATATAAAGCATGCAATAGAGTAAGGTACATGAAACGCTGAAAGTAAGAAGTATATGAAAAATAGTAGAGATTTGATAACAGAAAATATCTAAATATGATAAATAAGAACTGTAAGCCTACTGTGATTTAGAGTACAATATGGTTATATAAACGGTCTAGGAAAATGCAATGGTAACTCCATTGTACGTGGGTATACAATAGACATATACAATAGTTATACAATGTTGTACAATAGGATTTGATTACATAACCAATTCTACTCCCCCTCCCCAAATCAATACACAAGGATCTACTCCGGTTACGTTATCTTGCACAATAGTGTACAATGTTATACAATAGATGTACAATATTATACAATGGATGTACAATGTTATACAATGGATGTAAAATATTATACAATAGATATACAATGTTATACAATAGTTGTACAATGGTCTATCCCTGGGACTCATGTGATACTGAGAGTACAATATGCACAAGGAGTATACAAGGATATGGGTATTTAATAAATACAATATGTAAGTGAAACGTACATCACAATATGTATTTAGTGAATACAAGGAGATAACATCTCAGAAGAAGATCCGTATAGTACCAATCCGTGATAATGATCGTGTCAGCATCAAGTACAGTAATCTAGAGCAAGAATATAAATCCAGACAAGTATGAAATGGTCAGAGAATGTACTCGCCTCGTATCTGAATGTCTGAAATAAATGTACTGTCCGAGATGAGGTACCTGACTCCTAGTTAGAGCAACACAAGTCAAGATGTACATAAGGAATAATAAATATAATCTACAATGCATCTGCATGCTGTCTAGATCAAACTAGACTAAAGTCAACACTTGGTCAACTCCAGTCAACAAGACTAGTCAAACTAGGTCAACTAGGTCAAATCCTAGCCCAACAAGTCTAATAAGTCTCACTTGGCCTAACCAAGCCTAGTCTAGCAATCATACACCAATCACAAGGCTATACAAGCCAAACACAAGCCATCACATTCAATATTATACATAAGAGAAAGGAAGCTAACATGTAAAGCTATGTGTGTGTGAACATGGAGGTGTACATGAAAAGAGAATTCAACACTAGGCCCTATATCACAATATGTATATATAACTATAGGAAAACTCTATTTACCACATTAACACATTTAGCCATGTATTGTATATATATATATATATATATATATATATATATAGAGAGAGAGAAAGAGAGAGAGAGAGAAGAGCATGTGTATGTGTTCATGGGGGTGTGTGTGTGTCATAAAAGTGCACAAAACATGTGTGTGTTATCATGGAATGAGTGTTAGGCAATGTGTGAGTGAGAGTGTCAATGAGTGAGGGTGTGAGGGTTATATAGTGTAGTGTGCATTGTGTGTGGAGTGATAGTGAGGCATGACAGTTGTGTAGCAAAGTGTCAATAGGAAGTTAACATTCACATATATGAGTTCTCATGTATCTCTTATTTAGTGAAACAAAACTAAATTCCAGTTTTATTCCTAACAAGGCTACATATATTACAACTATTATTACATTACATTCATGCTTGTATTCATTCATCATTCGTTTGTTCTCTTGCACCACTATATGTACCATACATTACATACTATGGAACCTACATATTCATTACAAGCCATACTTATACATGCTTACATTAGATAGGATACTTACACCTCATACATCATTTATTTAAACATTTACTCATGCTTGCATTCTCTATTTAATTACATAATGTATATACATTAACATGGGTTAAAATCAAATAGGACATTATATTACACACAAGGGTGCACAAAATATATATGCCGAATAGTAACTCCTACTAATAATCAATACTGTACCATCTCAGTATGAATTAAAATCTAGGATTAAAGTATGTTGTAGATCTATGTGTTAGCTTTCTGAAACTTCAAACGGATCGCGTTTTCGTTTTCGGAAACTCCCGAAATCGCGAAAACACCGAGAATGCGTTTGTCTTTCGTACAGCTGACACTCAAATAATTCTCCAGAAAGTTACAGAAAGAATTAGGCCTATTAATACATGTTTTTGGAAATCTAACTTCAATACGCTTCTTTGAAAAAAAACGGGAGATTAAACCGAGCTTTGAGCTAGAAGTTATGATATTTCTAAGTTAGGGCTGAAATTAAAAACGTAGATAAAAATTATGACGAATTTGGGTAGTTTGAGACAAAAGAACACAAGTATATAACATAATATATCAAGAACTCACTCTCTACACTAATATATATATGAGACACTATAGAACACATCTCCAATACAAAAATATGAGATTAAACATGTAATAATTCATTCATACATAGCAACAACACATAGTGTGTCCAAATTTGGGATTTTCCTACATGGACACAACCACAACATAAAGGACACTCCTATGACCTCCAAATAGACACGAAATGGACACAAATGGAGATGCAACCATGGGGTTCATTCCTATGGGTTCAAAATAGACCTATATGTATGAGGAAATGAAAAGGAGAAGGAATTTATACCTCCCGGTAGATCGAATCGAAGAGAAGTCTTCCCGGAGCGACACCGACACGTAGAGATTCCAAAAGGACACGAAGAGCTCCGAATCCTCCCAAACTTGGGTAGCTTCCTCCTTGGCTAGAATGTAGAAGGAAAGAAGACAATTTGGTGGCGAAATGGAAGGATTTGGTGGAGAAATTGCTAGGGATTGCTCTCTAGGAATTTGGGGAAGAACAAGAGAGAGAGTGTGTGGATGAGAATATTGAAATAAACTTGAGCCTATCCTCTCCCAAAGTGGCTGGCCATATGGGGCTATTTGTCCTATTATGGTAAGGTCCAAAATGCCCCCACTAACCTATTCTATGAGTATTAGGAAAGGGCTAAATGGTTGGGGCTAAATTAGTTATTCTAAAGTCTCTAATCACACTAACCTTATCCATAATAATTAGTCTAACCTCTAACTAAAATATTTCTATCATGTGGACTAAATTTAATATCATGTGGGCCATGTCTAACTAGTGTGTGGGTCCCACTAGAGTCAAACTACCCCCGGGTCCCCGTTTCAAGTCGGATTGAGTTGAAATTCGAACCCGACTCAAATAACCCAAAACAATATCATAAATAATAAAATGATATCAAAATAATTCAAAGAGGTCAAATGCAAAAATATCCTTAGGCCAAAAATGACATTAAAATATCATAATCACATGGTTAGGCTCTAGGTCAAACAGTCTCTAGGGTTTCACTAGCAAAACGTCAAAACCACAAGTCATGAATTTAAATAGTTTAAAATAATTTAAAAATTACTAAAAATCATAATATGAAATAAATATTATTAAATAATAATTGTAATTATAAAATTTCAAAATTACCCTCATCTGGAAAACTGGGTGTTACAATCCTAGCCACCTTATAAAAATTTTGTCCTCGAAATTAAGATGATCGCACCCTTTTCTAGGCCGAACATAGACAAGGGTCAATCACTAGTCAATTTTCTCAACATCCTAGTACTTGGTCATCAGCTGGTCAACTTCTTAGGACTTTTACGTATGCTAGCTACCTAGTGTTGGCAACTAGGGATTAGCAAAGAAAACTCTATAATAGACTAGCTCTTAACTTCCAAATCCTATCAAGTCGCCCATAACTAATTACCCACAAGCTAAGCACACCAATCCCAAATACCATATATATATATATGCTCAAGAACAACAACCCATCACATATATCCTAAGTATATCATCTATATATATAGACCTCTTAGTCCTAGGTGAAACTACAACTATGCTCAAGGGCAGGCTCTGGTTACTGGGGTACCTTACTGGAAGGGTAAGGAAAATAATAAATAATCATCAAGGTTGTATGGCATACTAACATCCTTTACGTAACTGGTTGGTATCATAATAACAGGGAATTATCTGCAATGGGTTACTATTCTAGCACCAATGCTAACTATCACCTCTAGGGTACAGACCCTCTACAAGTCACCATATCTATATACTATGAAGGAACTACCTATGAACGAGCTCTACAATCTAAATATCCCTACTCCTAAGTCATTTATAACAACAAAAAGGGTATGATGTTTTAAACCTTCTCAAGATACAATCTGCTAATCATACGCGTCTGTCCAAAATCATGTTGTCCAGAGTCTTCATCATGCTAGTGAGCAAGGCTACGATAATCACAGAGTCCTTGACTAAGGTACGTACCTCTAGGTTCATGGTATTTAAAGTTTTCGTATAGTCGCATGCGACGGCAAAAACCTTAAATTCCCATACCCAAGAAATAAATCTGAAATCTGACTACATGTCCTCACTATGCCAACTAACACAACTATCGAAGATCCTAGATCCCATGATTTAGGTGACCTAGCCCATACGATTCTGAAAAAAACACATCATAACAAAAGAACAACATGAAAAACTTAATAAATCAGCAAGGAACAGATGGAATCGGATTTCAAGGTAGTTATAAAAGACAATTCCGGGAATGGAATTGAGAAGAACGGAACTTGCAGCAAGATCTCCAATGGTCTGTACATCCTTGACTGTCCTGACGATAGCTCGCCCTGCTAGTTTCTCCTGGTCTGCTGCTGATGCTGCATGAATCACCGCTGCTGAGGGAAATCAGAAATGACGGAAGAAAATTTCTGTACAGATAGAGGTCCACCTCCAATGTAGCAGATACGCCAACCGGAGTCGGCACAACAGGAGCTGCGGTCTCGAGGCCCTGATGAACAGGACGAGAGATGGCCAGCCTATCGATAGTATCCTCCGAACCGAAGTGATGAGATCCTATCTTCATAACCATCATGAAAACAGATCAAAACAAGGAGCAATTTCTGAGAATGAAGCGAAAATTCAAAGGAGGACAATTTATATTCAAGGGAAGTCAATAAGCAACAATTTTAGACAAAGGAATCTGATTAAGAGTTTTTCCTAATGTGATTGAGTACCTCTAAAAATAATCCTAATCCTGCTGCAGGCTGTAGTGATACTCTAGTTCGAATACCACTACATAAAGTCGACCTGCATGGGCCACCACTAAAAATGTGTCACGACCCGCACCCACTGTGAGGGTACGAGAGCGTAACAACGCCCAGCCTACGCCGCAGTGTCGGCGGTAGAACGCTGTTCTAGGTCATGAACTATAACTAAAATAATATGAATGCTCTCCATAAGGAGGCCAACACATAGGTACAACTCAATCACAATCTAGAGATAGAATATGGCACGATAAAATAGATAAGAGAATCCTCAACCGAGGTACAACAGAAATAAAATACAAGTCTCAACATCTCTACAATATACAAACTCTGAATCAAGAACAACAACTAAACATAAAAGAAAAACAGTCTAAACTATCTATACTAAGCAAGGTATCGACCTCAGCAGCTGCCTGAACCTCCCCTGGGGTCCAGGTCGCGAGTGTCAACTAGGCAAACTCCAAGTAAGGGTGCAGGGTGCCTCATCATCCTCTGTAAAATTTTCAACAGGTCCAGTCAGGACGGGAGCGAGCACAAAACATCTTACGCAGTTCATATCATGTTAGAAAATATAAAGCATGCAATAGAGTAAGGTACATGAAACGCTGAAAGTAAGAAGTATATGAAAAACAGTAGAGATTTGATAACAGAAAATATCTAAATATGATAAATAAGAACTGTAAGCCTACTGTGATTTAGAGTACAATATGGTTATATAAACGGTCTAGGAAAATACAATGGTAACTCCATTGTACGTGGGTATACAATAGACATATACAATAGTTATACAATGTTGTACAATAGGATTTGATTACATAACCAATTCTACTCCCCCTCCCCAAATCAATACATAAGGATCTACTCCGGTTACGTTATCTTGCACAATAGTGTACAATGTTATACAATAGATGTACAATATTATACAATAGATGTACAATGTTATACAATGGATGTACAATGTTATACAATGGATGTAAAATATTATACAATAGATGTACAATGTTATACAATAGTTGTACAATGGTCTATCCCTGGGATTTATGTGATACTGAGAGTACAATATGCACAAGGAGTATACAAGGATATGGGTATTCAATAAATACAATATGTAAGTGAAACGCACATCACAATATGTATTTAGTGAATACAAGGAGATAATATCTCAGAAGAAGATCCGTATAGTACCAATCCGTGATAATGATCGTGTTAGCATCAAGTACAATAATCTAGAGCAAGAATATAAATCCAGACAAGTATGAAATGGTCAGAGAATGTACTCGCCTCATATCTGAATGTCTGAAGTAAATGTACTGTCCGAGATGAGGTACCAGACTCCTAGTTAGAGCAACACAAGTCAAGATGTACACAGGGAATGATAAATATAATCTACAATGCATCTGCATGCTGTCTAGGTCAAAATAGACTAAAGTCAACACTTGGTCAACTCCAGTCAACTAGACTAGTCAAACTAGGTCAACTAGGTCAAATCCTAGCCCAACAAGTCTAATAAGTCTCACTTGGCCTAACCAATCACATATATGTATATATAACTATAGGAAAACTCTATTTACCACATTAACACATTTAGCCATGTATAGTCTATATATATATATATATATATATATATATATATATATATAGAGAGAGAGAGAGAGAAAGAGAGAGAGAAGAGCATGTGTATGTGTTCATGGGTGTGTGTGTGTGTCATGAAAGTGCACAAAAACATGTGTGTGTTATCATGGAATGAGTGTTAGGCAATGTGTGAGTGAGAGTGTCAATGAGTGAGGGTGTGAGGGTTATATAGTGTAGTATGCATTGTGTGTGGAGTGATAGTGAGGCATGACAGTTGTGTAGCAAAGTGTCAATAGGAAGTTAACATTCACATATATGAGTTCTCATGTATCTCATTTAGTGAAACAAAACTAAATTCCAGTTTTATTCCTAACAAGGCTACATATATTACATCTATTATTATATTATATTCACGCTTGCATTCATTCATCATTCATTTGTTCTCTTGTACCACTATATGCACCATACATTACATACTATGGAACCTACATATTCATTACAAGTCATACTTATACATGCTTACATTAGATAGGATACTTACACCTCATACATCATTTATTTAAACATTTATTCATACTTGCATTCTCTATTTAATTACATAATATATACATTAACATGGGTCAAAATCAAATAGGACATTATATTACATACAATGGTGCACAAAATGCATATGCCGAATAGTAACTCCTACTAATAATCAATACTGTACCATCTTAGTATGAATTAAAATCTAGGATTAAAGTATGTTATAGATCTATGTGTTAGCTTTCTGAAACTTCAAACGGATCGCGTTTTCTTTTCCGGAAACTCCCGGAATCGCGAAAATATCGAGAACGCGTTTTTCTTTCATACAGCTGACACTCAAATAATTCTCCAGAAAGTACTGGAAGAAATAGGCCTATTAATACATGTTTTTGGAAAGCTAACTTCAATACACTTCTTTTAAAAAACGAGAGATTAAACTGAGCTTTGAGCTAGAAGTTATGACATTTCTAAGTTAGGGCTGAAATTAAAAATGTAGATAAAAATTACGGATTGGGTAGTTTGAGACAAAAGAACACAAGTATATAACATAATATATCAAGAACTCACTCTACACTAATATATATATATATGAGACACTATAGAACACATCTCCAATACAAAAATGTGAGATTAAATATGTAATAATTCATTCATACATAACAACAACACATAGTGTGTCCAAATTTAGGATTTTCCTACATGGACACAACCACAACATAAATGACACTCCTATGACCTCCAAATAGACACGAAATGGACACAAATGGAGATGCAATCATGGGATTCATTTCTATGGGTTTAAAATAGACCTATATGCATGAGGAAATGAAAAGGAGAAGGGATTTATACCTCCCGGTAGATCAAATCGAAGAGAAGCCTTCCCGGAGCGACACCGACACACGTAGAGATTCCAAAAGGACACGAAGAGCTCCGAATCCTCCTAAACTTGGGTAGCTTCTTCCTTGGCTAGAATAGAGAAGGAAAGAAGAAGATTTGGTGGTGAAATGGAAGGATTTGGTGGAGAAATTGCTAGGGATTGCTCTCTAGGAATTTGAAAAAGAACAAGAGAGAGTGTGGATGAGAATAATGAAATGAACTTGAGCCTATCCTTTCCCAAAGTGGCTGGCCATATGGGGCTATTTGTCCTATTATGGTAAGGTCCAAAATGCCCCCACTAACCTATTCTATGAGTATTAGGAAAGGGCTAATTGGTTGGGGCTAAATTAGTCATTCTAAAGTCTCTAATCACACTAACCTTATCCATAATAATTAGTCTAACCTCTAACTAAAATATTCTATCATGTGGACTAAATTTAATATCATGTGGGCCATGTCTAACTAGTGTGTGGGTCCCACTAGAGTCAAACTACCCCCGGGTCCCCGTTTCAAGTCGGATTAAGTTGAAATTCGAACCCGACTCAAATAACCCCAAAACAATATCATAAATAATAAAATAATATCAAAATAATTCAAAGAGGTCAAATGCAAAAATATCCTTAGGCTAAAAATGACATTAAATATCATAATCACATGGTTAGGCTCTAGGTCAAACAGTCTCTAGGGTTTCACTAGCAAAACGTCAAAACCACAAGTCATAAATTTAAATAGTTTAAAATAATTAAAAATTACTAAAAATTATAATATGAAATAAATATCATTAAATAATAATTGTAATTATAAAATTTCAAAATTATCCTCATCTAGAAAACTGGGTGTTACAGAAGATTCTTTAACTCCTATCCGGAGTGGAATGTTCGTGGGGTACATCCATTATAACAACAGCCTGAAGTCAGTATGCGCGGGCAAGGTGCACACCAGCCGTTCTATAATAGGATTGGTCCCGGGTACGTTCTTGAATGTGGCGGGTCCCAATTTCATATTTTCTACAGCCGACACTTTTATGAACCAGCTTGCTCGGAAGGGCTCCTATCCCATTGGTCGGTTGATGCTCCCCAGCTGGATACATCCAATTTTCTTATGGACCAATCTGTCTACGTAGATTTTACGAAAGTATGAGTCCTTTTTGTATGAGATTGGTCTTTACCATGCTATTCGGGGCACTAGCCATGGCTTGCCTATAACACAGAGATTGTTTATATCTTTGCTGGAGATGTATAAACGCCGCACGGGGACCTTCTATACGCCCGTAGGGGAAATGGGGCTTGCGCTCCATGAAATGCATGTGATCTCTAAGCTTCCTTGGGAGGACGAAGCTTTTGAGGCGTATACTCCCACGAACGAGGAGTTCGAAGAGTTGGAAAGGCGGCATCCAGGCTTCGTAGCTCTTTATCAAGAGATATTGTGCCATTATAGCACATGTCATCAAGTAGCCAAAAAGGAGAACAACTCGGAAGATAATGCCCCTCATACCAAAGACTGGTGCGCTGCCTCTTCACGACGGATGCCTCAGGTCAAGTTACTCCCCGCCGTCCTCAATCCTGGAAGGCGGTAAAAGCCTTAGTGTCGTCAGCTAAGAGGTTGGCCACCTCTAGTGACAGATTCTGGAGTCAGACCGACTCCTTCGATTATTTTTATCAGGACACCCAAGAATTTTCGGAGAAAGTGCTCCTGGCGGGATTCTTAATGATATGGCTGCGAAACTGTGTAGTCTCGGGCGGAGCTGGCTCAATCGAGAGGATTGTCGCAATTTCATCCTTCCGGGTGTGAAGTTAGTTTTGCGAGTCCGGCTAGCTCTCCTCCCGGCCATGGTGTGCAGTATACACCGTGGCTTCGCACTTTCGCATCCAAGGTCATTGCCCGTGATGTGATGAAAGATTTTGAACGGACCGAGTTGCCCTATCATTATTTGATGGGGTGGCTGTTGATACATTATCCGTCTTTGATGAGACCGGGCTCTGAAGACGGCGTAACTGATGATGACGCCTTTATCTTTCGCTATCGTAGTGAGTCTTGGGAATTCGAGACCATACGTGCTTGCCGGATGGCACTGGCGAGGGCAGACATGTACAACATCTTCGTATCTGTTCCTCGTTTTACTGATGAAGAAATAGCGGCTGTCCATCTTGACGGTATTGGACCACCCAACTTCTGGATGGCCAGATGCTTCTGTGGCTGCAAAATATCTGCCCCACTCATCTGGTGTATTCCAACCGTAATACTGCCTTTTTGGAGCCCTATCTGCCTAGCAGGTTCGCCCGGTAATTTGGATATAGTCAGCTTTTTCTAGACAGCCCCAGCTCTTGTCTGGGCTTTGAAGGTAGCCTTTTAGACGGTATCCGAGTCTGGCATTACTATGACACATTCCATACCCGTACTGTTTTCTCAGTTCCCGCTATCAAGGCGTTAGTAGATATCTTGTATATGGCGGCTCTGTACCACGTCATGGCGAACAAGCCCCTTGTCGGTTTAAACCCCGGTACTAGTTTCATCGTTGGTACCGGTCTGGATGAGGGTTCCCAGGGGGGCCAAGACAAGGAAGAGGAAGAACAGAGTCGAGGTGCCGGATTCGGACTCTGATGCTGCAGATGATGAAGGCGACGAGCCTGATGAAGATGACTCTTCCTTTCCAATGGCAGATGCAGGGCGAATCAGCCGCCTGTTTTGCCAGATGAGATGATGGTAGATCAGCCATCCGTTGCACCCGGCCCTTCACGAAAGCGTAGCAGGCAACTTTCTCCTGTTGGCGGCATTCCTCGCTCTCGGAAACTGGCTGCGACCAGACAGCGCGGGCTAACTATCAAGGAAAGAGGCGAAGAAATCGACCTCGTATCAGAGGTAAATAAGTTACTACCGGTCCTTCCTTTCTTCTAGCTTTGATATTAATCATCTTCTTTCCCTCTTGTAGGCGTCAGAAGAACAGGACTCTCGAGTTGCAGAGATCGTGACCCGGGATGACGGGGGCTCCGGTGAGCCTGCCCCTGAAATTGTTGAATTCCGTCAAGATGATGCTGATCGAGTTACCTCTCCTCTGAGGTTGCTGGGTCAGAGGAGCTGGCCAAATTTAATTTAGAGATCACGGGTGAGGAGACCCTGCCAGCTACGAACGAGCTGCAGCCTCGATGCTCCTCTTCCGGTAAGATAAGTCGAATCTTAACTTGCGAGGAGGCCTATCTGCTCTATGATCACATCCTCCGGTCACGTCGATTGATCATTGTCCTGGACATGAAGGTCCTGCCTCTCCAGTGCCGAGGATGGACTTTGTTGAGACAGACTCTGCCGAAGGGGCACTGGCGTAGAGGGGCGTACCTCCTCCCTCTCCGGCTCGTCTTGATGGTCCTCCTGCAGGCTCGAGTTCGGCGAGTCCGGTGATGGGACAATCGGGGCAGGGGACGATGGTCCTCGTGTCTTCTTCTGCTCGGGTGGCCCAGAGAGTCGACCTCTCCACCCTGCCAAGCGTCCAGGCTCTTCGGGTGGCAGAAAAAAGCTAGCCGTAATTCGTGCATCGTTCTGCTCAGAAGTCGCCCCCCTGGTGGCGAGTTCTAGCACCACTCCTTCGATGCTATCGGCCACGCTTCCTCTGACGCCGTCCTCTACAGAGGTCCTGGACGAATCGTTACAGGACGTGGTCGACAGTTTTCATCGTCACTTAAAAAGGGGGATAGAAGCTGCTGTGGACAGATGGACCTCTTTCGTCTTGGCCCGGCAATGCACCCAGGGTCAAGTTTATATCCTTAAGCCCCTTCCTGGTGGGGCAGGGGTGGCTGCACTCCTGGAGGCAAAATTGTTGGAGACTGATCAGTTGGTGGCCCAGCTTCGGGGACTGCGACAGGTTGATCTATCTGCCGCTATAGATCAGGAACGTAGCTCCCTCACAACTGCTATAGAGAAGGCGAGGGCTGCTCAGGATAAAACCCGGCCGGCCATACTGGGGGATCTCCGTACTCTGTCTGATCGCTATGATCAATTGAGCCATGAGAGTGAAGATATTACAGCTCGGGAAGCGATTGCCTCCCGTGGGATTACTGAAACATGGGAGCAAATCCTTTAGCTCCAAAAGAAGTTAACTTTCTTTGAGTGTGAGCTCGAGGCTGCCCGGATCGACAGAGGGCTAATTATCCAGGAAGCTGACAAAGTCAATCAAGCTTCGGCTGACTTGGAAGTGGCTCTGAAGAAGTTGGATGACGACTGTCGGGCACTCATGGACCTGGATAATGGGGAGCGGTTGTCTCAGGAGGCCGAGCTCCGAGCTAGGCAGCGGCTTGAGCGAGGGACTACCTTGGTGAGAAACTGCCTCTTGGAGTTGTGTAATGCCGAACTATAGTCGGCCTTTTTCTGGTTTTGTTCCTATTTTTCTTTTCTTTCTCTTTGAGAGGGACGTGGTCTCAAAACATGTAATGCTTTTTTCGTCTTTTAAATAAAGAGTACTTTCCATTCTATCCTTCATTTGTATCGCTTATTGTGCCTGTGGTATTATGGTGATGTCTGCCCCGCATAGGGGACTTGTTTGTGGACCTGTTACCCCTGGCATACCTTGGTTTTAGGTACGAATAACAAGTTTGATTGGGGATACCTTGAACAGTTCTACGACAAGGTGGTCGCGGGTGTTCGGGGTATCGGGAGATAGAATGCCATGGAGCAGCTGGGCTCCCGGGGTATGATGAGGAATGGTGGGCCTGTACTAAGAAACTTAGCAAAGGACATTTGTGGGCCTATTATCCTTGGCATACCTCGACTTAGGATACGGATAATAGGATGAAGAGGAACCAACATACTTACTCAGAGGTAATGAGGACATGACAAGTATGAGGGTTTTACCGTGGAGTCTTCCTGCTCAGAGGTAATGAGGACATGGCAGGAGTGGACTTAATAGAGGATATTTGTGGTCAACAGAGGACATTTGTGGGCCTATTACCCTTGGCGTACCCTGGTTCAGGTTACGGATAATAGGACGAGAGAGGACCAACATACTTACTCAGAGGTAGTGAGGATATGGTAAGTACGGAGTTTTTATCATGGAGTCTTCCTACTCAGAGGTACTGAGTACATGGCGGGAATGGACTCAACGGAGGATATTTGTGGTCAACAGAGGACATTTGTGGTCAACAGCGGACATTTATGGACCTATTACCCTTAGCGTACCTTGGTTTAGGGTATGGATAATAAGACGAAAGAGAACCAACATACTTACTCAGAGGTAATGAGGACATAGTAAGTACGGAGGTTTTACCGTGGAGTCTTCCTCCTCAGAGGTAATGAGGACATGGCAGGAGTGGACTTAATGGAGGATATTTGTGGTCAACAGAGGACATTTGTGGGCCTATTACCCTTGGCGTACCCTGGTTCAGGGTACGGATAATAGGACGAGAGAGGACCAACAAACTTACACAGAGGTAGTGAGGACATGGTAAGTACAGAGGTTTTACTGTGGAGTCTTCCTACTCAGAGGTACTGCGTACATGGCGGGAGTAGACTCAACGGAGGATATTTGTGGTCAACAGAGGATATTTTGGTCAACAACGGACATTTGTGGACCTATTACCCTTAGCGTACCTTGGTTCAGGGTACGGATAATAAGACGAGAGAGAACCAACATACTTACTCAGAGTTAATAAGGACATGGTAAGTACGAAGGTTTTACCGTGGAGTCTTCCTGTTCAGAGGTAATGAGGACATGACGGGAGTGGACTCAGCGGAGAATATTTGTGGACCTATTATCCTTGGCGTACTCCGGTTGTGGGTACAGATAATAAGTCGAAAGGGAATTATCATACTTACTCAGAGGTAATGAGGACATGGCAAGCATGAAGGTTTCTTCGACGGAGCCATCCCACTCAGAGGTAATGAGGACATGGTAGGAGTGGGCTCAATGAAGGAGGGTACATAGAACGACTCAGAGGTAATGAGGACATGGAAGTTCTATGTAAAGGGGTGATTTGTTTTTGGCAAAAGTGAAACGACTCAGAGGAAATGAGGACATGACCGTTTTAGAAATTTGTGGATCGGTTACCCTTTTTGTGCACTGGGAGTGCGGGTAGTGGATCATGAGGGAGGATCTCTTCCAGGAAAAAAGTTCAGAGGTATGGTCATACATGACTTACTATCTGAAAGAGTGACCGGAATGTGAGTTCAGAGGCACCTGCGGGTACATGACTCGATAATCTGGAATGTTATGAAAATGAGTTCAGCGGCACCAGCGGATACATGACTCGATAATCTGGAATGAATGGTTGTGAGTTCAGCGGAACCAGCGGGTACATGACTTGATGATCTGGAGTATGGTGGATGTGAATTCAGCGGCACCAGCGGGTACATAACTCGATGATCTGGAATATGGTGGATGTGAGTTCAGCGACACCAGCGGGTACATAACTCGATGATCTGGTAAATATTGTTTAGACATAATATTTCTTCAGGAACTTGTCGTTGACGGGCAACATGAGCAAGTCTCCATTTTGTTTTGCGAGGCGATAAGCACCGTTGGAGAATAGAGCCTCGATGATAAATGAACCTTTCCATTTTGGCTGGAACTTGCCGGTGGTATTGTGAGTCATGACCATCGGCCTCCGGACTGCCAGGACAAGGTCGCCCACTTGGAATGTTCTGATTTTAACCTTCTTGTTGAAGGCTCCAGAGATGCGTGCTTGGTATAGCTCGATCCTTTGCTCAGCCAGGAGGCGCTTTTCATCTAAGGCCTCTAACCCTTGTAGTCGATGTCGGTAGTTATCATCCGTCGTCAATTGATGTCATGCCCCAGAACTAGAATACTGGAGAGCGAGGGCAGACATAGCCAGCTACGTATAACGGAATAGAATCCACACCGCTATACAGTCACGACTGTCTAGATATGTGAGGGTTTCACTACAATCAATCAGTCTCTTAAGGTCATAAAATAGCCTAGTGTCTCAATCAACAAGCAAGTAATGATAGTTACAAGATATTAGACCACCAAATACACAATAGTAAGGCGTCCCATACATATATATTCGGAATAATCATGAAGCTAGTCGTTACAAAATGTAAAGACTAGCAAGAGTTCAGTCATACATGATCAACCCCCGGGGCTTGTCAATCATGTTACAGCCCGTAGGCGGACAGTAAGTAAGTACAATCGAGCTAACACTTGCTCGTCGGCTAAACACCTCAAAAGAATAATTTACAATATTACAGTGGAAGAACAAAAAGAACCCACTCGATGCCCTGGTTACGCCTGGTGACCACCATCGGGCTGAAATGTAGGGAGATCCTTTGGTGCTGCTCCGGTATCTGGCCATACAAAACCAGCTGGGTCAGACCCCAGAAGAGCAAGTGCCACAAAGGAGGCTTCACTTAAGAATTAAAACCAACAAATCATTATCATTCAATATGTAAGAAAACAACAATAAGTAACACAGATTGAGGTTTGTGCACTACCAATGTACTTGCCCCAATCAGAGAAAATAATTAAGAGAAGCATTATTAGCATAAGATAACTGGAGAATCATGCTAAATAAAATATAGCTGGGCAATATATGAAGAAGGCGAAGGTACTATTCCGGAAGCCAGGTTACAATCCTTAAACCAAACAAGGACCGAGATTGTAACCCTTCGCCTGAACAGAACTTAGTCTCTGATCATTTATTGCTAAAGGTGCCCATCATTAAGGTGAAAATGAGAGAGTACAATGATAAAAGTGACAATGAAGAGTGCAATACGCTAGAGTGACAATAGAGTATAATCATTTTAGTAACAATCTAGAGTGACAATTATTATAGTGACAATCTGGAGTGACAATTATTCTGATACAATCTGCAATCAATCACTTCTAGACAATACTATACTGGACTAGACTACATCCAATCAATCACGGCCAATCATTGCCTACGGCTTTCTACATTAACTAACTAGGGTTATCACAATCCTAGTTACTAGCAAGATGCAATGAGATGCTCCAAGTAGTCACAGGCCCTGTAGCTATCCAGGTTATCCACGCAATCATTATAGTGACAATTTAGAGAGTACAATACATTAGAGTGACAATAGAGTTCAATCATTTAAGTGACAATGGTGGGTGCCCCAAATAACAGTGGGCTGGAAATGTGCCCTACTCGTCAGCAGGCTACAAGTCCAAACAATTGCGGCCGGGATAACGGGATCGCCTGTAACTGGGGAACATCTCTTCATGTCTAGTGAATTATTCTAATCGTTAACCTTAGTCCATTTCAGTAGGTACTCCTGACCGTGGTACTCAGGAGTCCCCTCCTAGACATGATGCAAGACATGACTGGATTATTTGTACAAGCACAATCGCCCACGGTGTCAGGATTAATTACACAGGCCAGGTCATGTCAGGTAGCCGTTGCAACAGTCATTCAAGATATATCAGGTCAGATTATCATGCCAAGTGTACTGGTCAAGAGTACGCCACGACGGGCCACTATCATGTCATGTTAGTTTATCATTCAATCATGTCAATCAAGTTCAGGACAAAAGGCGTAAGGATATAAAATGAGCGTAAAATATCTAATAATATAATAATAATAAGATAACAGGACAAGGCATGAGAAGTCCATGCGACTCAGGAAGGGGAACTCATGCGGCTCTGGGCGGGTCGGGGCATGCGGCTCAAGAAGACTGAGCCTTATGCGGCTGAGACAGCACATCCCATGCAGCTCAAGGAGATGGGTCTCATGCGGCTCAGAGAATGGGCCTCATGCGGCTGGATCAATCAGGATCATGCGGCTAAAAGGAGAAACTCATGCGGCTCAGGAGGATAGGGAATTCTATGCGGCTCAATTGGGAAGCCGAGTCATGTGTTTTAAATATGAAGGACTACATACGGCTGAAGGAATGCTCGTCGTATAAACTTGTCATGCGGTCGAGTGCGGCCTATGCGGCTGAATCACCATGCGGCCATAACTGCCGAAGAAGTTCATGCGGCTCAGTAGGTCATGAAGTCTTTATGCGGCTGGGAAATTCCATGCGGCCAAATAGAACTCGCCGCATAGGGTTATGCGGCTGAGTCCATGCGGCTCAAAAACTGTTCTTTTTCTCCAATTTTTGAGAAGAAGAGCTAAGCAACCATGGCTTCCAAGCAACGTAAAACCTTCATCCAGCGCCCAAATCCGAACTTCCTTAGGTCAAAATAGGGTAGAACGAGCTACTCTATAACATGGAACCATCAAAACTTAAAAATAACAATGCTAAATAGATCAAAACCCAAGAACTTCAAAAATAAAATAAACTTGAATCTACAAGAATCTAGCCATCGAAATAGAAAATGCCAAGTACTAAAGAGTGTTAGAATGCTGCAAGTAAGAGAATAGAACAATAAAATTCGGGTTCCTCCATGAAGTAAGATGCACTTGCCTAGACCCCTCTCTCCCTCTGGTAGGTGAGGAGTAAATGAGGAAGAAGAAGATGATTAATGAAGAGAGAGAAAGGAGAAGGGGTTAATAAATGGTGATGGTGGTGGTAGGTAGGGGGTTCACCCCTATGGCAAGCCGAACCAACCCAGGAATAAACCAAGCCAAGATAAACCAAGGTGAACCAAGTCAAGGCCAATAAACTCTCTCTCTCTCTTATAATTTAAACCAATTGAATCATGAAATAAACCAAGCCTCACTAATAAAAAAATAATAATAAACCAATGAACCATTAAAACCATTTAAACTATCAATGCCAATAAAACCAAGTCAATACAAAATAAACCAAGATAACTAATCATGACTAAACAAATATGGGTCCAAACACGTATACGTACACTAAATACGTATCACGAATTTGGGACATTACAATTGATAAGTGAGGGCGATGCGGAGTGAGGGTATTTGAGTCTCTAATGGGAGAACTGCCTCACTCCTATACATGAGAGAGAATGGCGTGTTCCCTATGGCCATTCGGACTGTGGTACGGTACGCCTACAAGCATTCACCAAGCTTTTCGTTCCAGTCATGTTTATTGGCCGACACGAACTTCTTGAGTAACTTGATGATGGTTTTGTTGAATGCTTCTGCTAGCCTATTCGCTGTTGGATTGTATGGCGTCGAAGCAATATTCTGGATGCGGTGCTTGTCGCAGAACTGATAGAAGGCATGGCTTACAAACTGTGGACCATTATCGTGGATGATCCTTCGGGGCAGTCCAAAGCGATAGATGACTTGATGCTTAAGGAAGCTGATCACGTTTGAAGTTTTGACTTCTGCCAGCGGGACAGCTTCCGCCCATTTGGAGAAGTAATCTGTGATTACGAGTATGAAGCGATGTCCTCGGGAGGAAGATGGAGTGATCGGACCGATGATTTCTATTCCCCATGCTTCGAACGACCAGGACGCCACTGTCGGATGTAGAAACTCGAATGGTTGGTGAATGAAGGTCGTATGAACTTGGCAGGCTTTGCACTTTCTCGTATAGTCTATTGCATCTGCTACCATCGTGGGCCAGTAGTAGCCCATTCGGCGAAGACGGTCTTACAATTTAGGGCCAGGCTGATGGGCCCCGCAGACACCGTCATGAGCTTCTCGTACGGCTTCTTTGGCTTCTGCGTTTGACAGACATCGAAGCAATAATCCATCATAGGATCGGCGATACAGTATTTTTGTCTCTGTATCGTAGAAGAATCTGAGAGAACGCCGTCTGATGGAGGTAGCTTCCTTTGGGTTCTCAGGGAGGATATCGTAGACGACAAAGTCAATGAATGGTTGTCTCCAATCTGGGACATCGTCGATCGTCCGGGCGGAATAACTTGCCACGAATTGAACGTTATTCTTGGGGCAAACCAGTTCATGGCCTATCATATCTACCGATTGATGAGTATGATTTGGCACTGCTAGGGAAGTGGCCAAGCCTGCTAAGGCATCGGCTTCGATATTTCGGAGTCTGGGAACATGCTCGATGAAGAACCCCTCGAACGACGAGATGATATTAATTGCTATTTGGTGATAGGGGATCATGTCTTCATGGCGGACTTCGTATGATCCCCGGATCTGATTGACGATTAACTGAGATTCTCCGTATGCTTCAAGATATTCTATCTCCAGCTCTCTTGCCAGTTGGAGGCCAATGACCAGAGCATTAAACTCGGACACATTGTTGGAGCAGGGTTCTATGAGAGAGTAAGCACGATTAATCACCAACCGGAAAGAAAAACTAGCACCACCCCGACTTCGACGATGATGTTGCCCTTGGTTCCAGTTCTCGAAGCACCGTCGAAGAACATTCACAATATATCATCGTGAGAGGCTACATACGAGTCGACGACCTCATCTGGGATCTCTTTATATTCTGGATGACTCAGAGCCCGGGTGGGCTGCCAAAAAGTCTGCCAGGGCTTGACCTTTGACCGCCTTTTGTGGGACGAAGATCATATGATAGGAGGATAGAAATATTGCCCATGTAGCGAGGCGAGAGCTGAGTGCCCTGGTTTAGTCATGAGGACCCTGAGAGGGTTGACTCGTGAGATTACATGTATGGTTTGTCCAGTGACATAGTGTCGCGTCTTCTGAATGGCGAACACCAGGGCAAGGCATTCCTTCTCCACAGCGGTGTATCGATGCTCTGGCCCAATCATCATTCGGCTGAGGTAATATAGCTTACTCATGGCCTGTATCGTTGTTTTGTGCCAGCAGAGCCCCGAGAGAATGTTCCATTGCTCGTACGTAGAGCAGGAATGGTTTTCCCGCGACCGGGGCCACCAGAACTGAAGGGTTCGACAGATATTCTTTGATGCTGTCGAAGGCCCGCAGATATTCTTCGTCCCATACGAATGAGACGCCTTTCTTCATGAGATGGATGAATGATCGACATCGTCCGGAAAGGTTGGAGATGAACCTTCTGATGTAAGCTAGCCACCTTTGGAGGCCTCTGAGTTCGCAGAGATTTCTCGGGACCCATCTCCAGCCTTTGTCTTCTTAGGGTCTACATGGATACCCTGGACGGTGATGATAAAATCCAAGAACTTTCCGCTGGATACGCCAAAAAAGGATTTTATGGAATTCATCTTCAGATTGTGCGCTCGTATCAGGTCGAATACCGTCCTCAGATCCTGCAGATGGTCTCCCTTACAGCGACTCTTGACGGCGATGTCATCAACATAGCACTCCCCCGTCTTGCATAAGTGGTCTCTGAAGATGATACTCATGGCTCTTTGATATGTGGCACCGGCATTCTTTAGACCGAAAGATATGACTGTGTAACAGTATATGCCAATCGGTGTTCGGAATGATGTATGCTTTTCGTCGTCAGAAGACATCTTGATTTGATTGTACCCCGAGAAGCCATCCATAAATGACATACGTTCGAAGTCGTAGGTGTTGTCAATCATGATGTCTGTGATATGGAGGGGGAATTCATCTTTGGGATATGCCTCGTTCAGATTGCGGAAGTCGATGCAGATTCGAATCTTTTCGTTCTTCATGAGGACGGGTACAATGTTGGCGACCCAATCTGGATGTTGTTTCTCATGAATGAAGCCGCTGGCTATCAGTTTGTTGACTTCGGCTTCGATCGCATCCATGATGCCCGGGCGGAAGCGTCGTTGTTGCTGCTTGACTGGCTTTGCATCCGGTCGAATGTTGAGTTTGTGGAGAGCAACCTCGAGATTTAACCCCGACATGTCTTCATAGCTCTAGGAGAACACATCAATATATTCTTTGACAAGTTCCAATAGCGATTCTCGCTCTTCGTCTGTTAGGCTTTTACTGACGAAGATAGATTTTGGAGAAGATTCACTGCCGAGATCCACTTGTATGACCTCATCTTCAGTAGGAGGTTCTCTATGTTCGAACCGCTTTCTCCATTGCACATCCAACTGTTGGGTCCATGGCTCTAGCTCGAGGATTTTGGGAATGTCTTCATCTTCTTCATAAGCGTCGGCGAATGCCATGTTGACTGACAGGACTTGTCTGAATACATCTCCGATGCTGGTATCCGAATAAGAAGTTGGTGACCCGGTTGAATGTGAATGCCAGTCACATTCTTCATCTGAACTCTCAGGGGTCGTCGTGGGTGTTACATACCCAAACCCACATCGAGCCTTGCTATAGTAGTCCCATAGTTTGCCAGCCGGGATCGGTGGCTTCAAAGGTAATCGTCGTCCAGTACCGTAGTTCAAGCCTGGCGTCGCTGCAGATCATACCCCTGTTTCTGCATGAGATATTTGGATTGGGGGCTATAAAGATACAGAGGCGGTCTTCCGGCATCTGATTCGAGGTCGACTTCTTCTACGGTGAAGGGATGCGGATCGTCCTTCCGGCCGAAGATGATTGGATGGTCCCCTTCCTCGATTATGCGGTAAGCGTCTTCCACTGGAGTAAGCTGGATTGCGGTGTACACATTTGTCACCTGTGTGTGTAGGTGAATGCCTATACCGTGTTCCATAGCATACATCGTACAAAGCTTATTAAGCTCGAGGTAGTTCAAAGATAGCCCTTTATTGATGAAGTCAGGTATCTTTTCTAGCCGGATTACATCATCTACGGAGGGAACATCAGTATGGGCAGCCACATACTTGGCTAGCTCCGGTTCCGCTTCGGCTACCCCCTGTATGAACGAAGACTGAGAGGACGACCTGGGCAGCTTGATCGTCAGAGGTTCAGCTGGTGGAGCCGGGCGTGGAGTTGTTGGCAGACTAGCGACCCCCAGTTTGGTACTTGATATTGGGCGGAGAGTGGTTGGTTCGCTAGAAATCCCAGACCTTGTATCGGGGTAATGACTCTTCTTGGGAAGGCGTATCGTCATTGGCTTGTCGGAGGGATTGAGCTTCTCCATTTACGGTTGGCCGACTCTCGGCAGCCTGATTGTCAGTGGCTCTATTGTAGGTCTTGGTACTTGGCCTGACCTTGGCAGCCGGATTATCGTCTGCTCTTCTTGCGCCGAGAGGCTGATCGCGTCCTTACGCAGAGTGGCTGTAAGGGGTACAGACTTGCCAGGTTTGCGAGCTTGGAGTTGGATCGTCAGAGGTTCTTCTGATCCTGTGGCTGTCTCGGTACGAGCTTGCACATCTCCTTCATTAAGGTGCCTTTTCGAATTTTCGTATAGACAGGAGTCTGAGTAGTAGGATTTGACCCCTTTGAAGGGATCGATGTCGGCAAATTCTGTCCTGACGAAGTCGTGTTTGTCGACATACTTGAAGCACTGGTGCAGCGTGGAAGGCACGATCATATAATCGTGTATCCACGGGCGCCCTAAGAGGATGTTGTTAGAATTGTCTACATATGACGTAGCAGGTGACTTCTGATTGGAGATTGCCAATCTGATACTTCAGACGAATCTTCCCAATTGGGTAGCTCCTGCCCGAATTGAAACTGCGGATTGCGGTGCTTGTAGGCGTCAGGCGATGCATAGGGATACGGAGATGATGTAATAGACCCTTCGGGATAATGCTTATGGAAGAGCCAGGATCGATGTGCGTCCGATCCACCTTTACGTCGCCGATGTATCCAGTATAGTATAGCGGGCGATCGTGCAGGTTGGTTTTGATAAGCATGTCCTGCGGAGTGAAGACAATGTTGGGCATTGCTCCCGTGCAAGCGCTGTCTTGGAGATCTGTAGGCGGGCTCTCTCCTGTGAGGTTGACCTGAGCCAGATAGGCGTCGGCATTCTGGAGTGCATCGTTCAAAGCCGCCCGCACATCCTTTGAGAGTCTCAGAATCTCGTATAATGACAACTTGGCCGGTGTGTTGGCCAATTGCGCCAAGATATCGAAGTTGTAGGGCTTCTCCAGCCCCTGCGGTGTCTCTTTTCGGAGGAATTTGTCAAAGCAAGTCTCTTTCGGCCTAGGTTTGTCGGTCGTCAGAGGCTGAGCCGGTCCCGGAGCGTCAGTTGTAGCGGACTGATGATCTTTAGCTGAGTTGTCAGCCATAGGTTGGGATTGTGCCCCAGACCGAGTGACGACGGCTGTAGCTTCTTCGATATCTGCCGAGATTGTACGGCAGGACCTGACTTTTCCACTCTTCTTCTTGGAAATGGAAGATGCTGTGGGCTGAGTCACTTCTGATACTAAGTCTGGATGGACCCACATGACCTCCCCTCGTGATGTGGTGAGAGGTACTAGACCAGCAGCCTGATCTCGGGGAGGTGGAAGATTAGCAATCTCCATTGTCGCTAGAGGGATGGGGACCACACCGTCTTGAGTTTCAGTCGGAGGGAAGCTGTCGAATTGTACCGATACCATATTGGCTGCCACTGTTACCTCCTCAAAATCGATGGCCAGAGCATTCGAATCGATGAGATTTTGGATGTACCATTTTAGTTGGTAGCAGTCGTGTGGGCGTGGTGGACGTAACGGTAGTAATGGCAGTACTTTGGATTCTCTATTTCTGCCGGCTGCGATTCCCGTCTTAGTGGAGGAAGCTGAATTCTGTCTCCTTGTATGAGCATGTCCAAGATGGGCTTGACGTGACCATCTTCGAAGGAGTAGGTGATTTGTGGCCACTGTTTGTTTGTCGGCTTTGGCTCAGGTTTCTGTGCTGTGTCGGCCACCATAGCCTGCTTGCCCTTGTTGTCCCGATTGTTGGAGGAGTTACCCCATTGTTGGTGTTGGCGTTGAAACGTCTGCTCTTGTCCTCTCCCTCTGAGATGTGCAATCCTAGTTGGCGACCTTCTTCAACCGTTCTTTGGCGCTTGTGGCACTGATGATGAACATCTTCCAGTCCTTGAATTGACTTTCGCCCATCCAGAGACTGATTGTTGGAAGCAATCTCTTTTGGCAAATTTCAATCAAGGAGGAATCCGAATTTCCAGACGACAGCTTCATTACGATTTGGCGAAACCGCTCAATGTAATTCTTTGTCAGCTCTTTCTCTCATTGGACGACGTCCATAAGGGTGGACATTGTGATGTCCTGTCCTACTTCGTAGAATCTCTCCAAGAACATGCGCTTGAAGCCGACGAAGGAGTGGATGCAGTTGTCTGGTAGGTTGCGATACCAGTCGAAGGCGACTCCTTCCAATGCCCCAATGAATAACCGTGTGAGGATGGCATCGTCATGGGGCAGATGGTCGGTGGTGACCTCGAAGTAAGTGATTTACCGACTTACAGAGGTCTTGCCATCATAAGGATTGATATGAATGGCTTATATCTTGGCGGAAAGGGGACATCCCTCCATGCAGCAGGGTATGGTTGCCGTATTATGAGGTCTTGAGAGTTTTCTCGAGCGTGAAACATGGCTCGAAGCTCCTGGACCTCTCTTCTCGCTTCTCGGGCTTCATCCAAAGCGGTGGAGGCCGTTACTACAGGAGAATTGTTGCCCGGGTTCGATGCTGCTGAATTCGAGTCCGTATTGATCGTGGGACCTGCGCTTGTTTGGCCAGGCGTCCCTCCTTGGATAGTTGGAAAGGCTGCTTTGATCTCGTCCACAAACTTGACCAAGACAAGTAGTATGGCCTCCAGAGTGTCGATGCGTTGGCTATCACTGGAGCCACCTTGGCTGCTGTCCGTCATGAACACCGTCTTTACATGAGGAGAGATAGAAGGAACGGTGGAGGAAGCGCCCTCCGAATCATACCCCTGTAGTAAGAAGTCATCAGGGTATGTAGAAATGTTCTCCTCTGGTTCGGACTCAGAAGGAACAGTACCCCCAGTCTCCGCGTTTGCCTCGTCTTGGGAGTTGTGGACATCCTCGGAGACGTCGTGGTTTGCTGCGTCTGATGGGAGAGTTGTTTCCCCGGTTTGTCCTCTTAGAAAATCGGATTATCA
>JANAVB010026116.1:15000-42500 GCA_029216955.1 Iris pallida | reverse complement strand
GTATAATATAATTTGCATTGGTACAGACCTTATCATGTTAAAATGTTGTAAATTCAGTTTAATATTACACTTTTTAGCTCCATTTTCACTGGGTTCGCACCAAAGCTATTCGAGGCGGAGCATGCTGCAATGGTTAATGCACCGAAGAAGGTCTCAACTTGGGGCTCGTTTGGTTTGCAGAAAGAAAATTAAAAAAAAAAAAATTCTGTATTTGTTTCTTTTAGAAAATTATAATTTTTATTAAGGGTGCGTTTGATTGGACTTTTTTTCCATGGAAAATTTTTCCATCACAAAATTTCCACCAATGTGTGTGTTTGATAGCCTATATTTTCCATGGAATTATTTTCCAAAAATCATCATTTTCCACATTTTCTTTCAAAAGTGTGGAAAATGTTTTCTGTCCCAGCCCATAAGAAAATGAATTCCATGGAAAGTATATATCCCCCTTCTCTCTCTCTCTCGTTCTCTCTCGACCGCTGGAGAACGCGCGACCCCTTCTCTCTCTCTCTCTCTCTCTCTCTCTCTCTCTCTCTCGTTCTCTCTCAATTTCGACCGTTGGAGAACGCTCGCGCGTCGGCCGAAGAAAAGGAAGAGGTACTCCTCTCTCTCTCTCTCTCCTATAGATCGGATCATCTCTCCCCTATAGATCGGCCGAAGAAGAAGAAGTAGAGATTTGGGGATCCTATTGTTGTATCGAGCGGATCTCGACACGAGCGGATCTCTACTCCTCGGCTGCGTCCAACTGGACACGACCGGATCTGGACTCCTCGACACAGTGTTTAGCTGTTGATATCGAAACATCAACATAGACAGCAACGTGTACGAGCGCGACCAATATAATCGATTTGGTTTATTGGTTTATTCGATTTATTTGGTTGGGTATTTCTATTCACTAATGATATGTGGGATGATTATAATCCCAATACTTATGTGCCAATTGATTGAACATTATAGTACTTGTTTGAGACATGTTTTATCACCTATTTTATAGTATCTTCATGTAATGTTGCAAATGAGAAGCTAACATCCTGGACCTATATGTTAGTTGACAGTTTTATCTTTATTGATGTTGGTAATATTGCAATATTGGGAATGAAATAATTGCTGCTTTTACTTTGTTCCAGGATTTCAACTCTACATTGTGGATGTTGTACTTATCATGTTACTGATACCTTTGAACCTGGCTATTATCAACAGGCCCCCATTTTACATGCCCACACGGACATGATCCCTCTATAGTTCCATGTTGTATAATATCTTTGGCAGTGTTTAACTTGTAATTTTGTATCAAATGCTTTCACTTTTGCTCTATTTTAATAAAATTTGTTTAAGCTGAGGTTTCAGTTTTATCTTTTCTGTAACTTAAATACAAGCATCAAATTTGTTGAAAATTTGATGAAAATTTGTTTAAACTGAGGTTTCAGTTTTATCTTCATAGGTAATCATCAGTTCTATTTGACTAATTTTAGGATATATAGGTTGTGCATGGATAATACTGAAATGATATCCATATTCATGAACCTAATTACATATTCGAAAAATAATTTATTTTCTCAGGGAGATAGCATCCTTGCAGATTCTGGTACTGAGCAGCTTGAATTTATAGCTTTATCTCATAGGACTGGTGACCTGAAATACCAGCAAAAGGTACTATATATTTCACTAGCGGTAACAATTACTGTTGGGTTTCTTAGCCTTTGTTTTGGTTTTTAGTCCCACATCGGCTAGAAAGGAATGTTTATCTCCATATATATGAGTCTTTACTCTTTATGGAGATGCACATGTAGTGCACATGGGTGTGTGCCATGTGGGATTAATTATTAATGGTATAAAGGCTTAATCAACAATTAATAAGCTGTAAGCTTTTTGCTCTTGGGAAATTTATTTTCATAGGAGCTAAGCCCCGTTGGGGCTTAGCGACTCGGACTCGGGCTCGGGCTCGGGCTCGGGCTCGGGCTCGGGCTCATGAGGCGTAATGTGGCGTTTTGTTGGCGCACTTTGCACGTCAGCATCGTCGCTAGGCGCATAGTGCGCTTAAGTTGCGCTCGTTGCGCGAGCCACTTGCGCGACCACGTTGCGCGGCCCGTTACGCGAGCCCAGTTACGCAGCCCAGCGTACGCAGTGTGCGTATGTGCGTATGGCTGGCTGCATATTAGAGCGGGAACGGTTGCAGCAGTTGCTGCATGTTCAGGAGTGGTTCTGCCACTACCCTGAAGTGCAGGCAACTGCTTGGCAACCGCCCCGTGGGCTATATATGCAGGTTCTCTCCTCTCTCTCAGTTGGTAGAAAAAATCAGAATTCCAGAGAGAAAAGAAAACTCTAAGTGTTCTTTAACACAACAGAGTAGTGAGCGTGTTTTTTAACACAAACACTAGCGCGTGGGTTCTGTTATTTCAGAAACAGAGAGAGAAGAGTAGAGCCATTGCCAGAGGAGTTCGCCGTCTTCCGAGGAGTCAGAAGAGCAGGAGTGTTCCAAGGTTTTCCGTCAACCTTGCTGGTTCCTGGAAGCTGTTCGCAGAGGGCGAATAAAGCTTTGAGCAACGGTGATAATTCACCCCAGCAATTTCATCTTCTCGCCTGTCACCCTTCTGTTGCCTTTAGCATTTCTGTCAGTATCTTCTTTTTAGAAGACACTACTGCCAGATTGCTACGATCACGAAAATCTCTTTAGATTATTCGTGAATTATGATATCTTTTTAGATCTCGTAATTTGCAGAATTCTTCTGGATCTCCGTTGCAAAACCTTCTTTAAGGAATTGCATTTGAAACATTGTCTCTACAACTGTTTCAGTTTCTGTATTTTCCATCGAAAAGCGTGCCCCGGCGTTCCCGGCAATAACAATCTCAAAGCTTTATTGCTGCGATGGAAAATATTAATGCTTCACTCCTAAACACTGACTTCTGTAAGTTAGAGAAGTTTGATGGAGAGCATTATCAAGTCTGGAAGAGGAAGGTTTATCTTACTCTTCAACTCAGAGACGTGGATCACGTATTGCTTGAAGAGGAACCTACTGTTCCAGATACTGGGTCTGCTGCCGCAATCACCGCGGCTACTAAACTTCAGGCCAAGTGGAGAAGGGAGAATAGCATTTGCAGGTTGCTTATCCTGAATGCTATGGAGGATTCCCTAGCAGAATCATATTCTAAGAAGGATATCGCTAGAGACATATGGGAGTCTCTAGAAAAACTCTACGAAGAAGACAAGAACAGGAGCAAAATATTTGTGGTTGAAAAATATCACAAATGGCTCTTTGAGGACGAGAAGTCCATGCTGCCGCAGGTCAAAGAATTTCTGAAGCTGCGACAGAAGTTGGAAGACGAGGCGATGCCCCTCCCCGACAAGTTTGTTGTTGGAGGGATTGTCTCAAAGCTCCCCGCTGGGTGGAGTAAGTTCTATGCAAACATGCATAGGAAGAAGCTGGAGATCACCCTTGAAGATCTCCTGCAGGAAATTTATGTTGAAGACCAGATGAGGGCTCAACATAAGGTTGACATGCTTTCCAAGCAATTGGCTAATGCTAATCTGGTTCAGACCAAGGAACCAAAGGGAAAGGGAAAGCGTGCAGATTTCCAGAAGAAGAAGAAGAACCCTAACAACTTGAATGTTAAGGGAACTTCTTTCAAGTCAAAGAAATCTAAGGCAAAGATGCCTTGTTTCAAGTGTGGCCAGTTGGGCCATTTCAAAAGTGAATGCACAGCACCGGCCAAGAAATCAGAGCAAGGTGAGCCTAGCAAAGTCTCAATGATTACTGATGTAATTGCTATGATTGGACAGGTTGATGCTGTAGGATCTGATTCAGACTGGTGGGTAGATACTGGAGCCACCTGCCATGTCTGCTCCAGTAAGGAGTGGTTCACCACCTACACACCCACTTCTGAAGCGGTTGTGATGGCGAACCAAGCACAAGCTGAAGTTCTAGGGATCGGGACGGTTATTCTGAAGCTGACTTCTGGCAAGTCTCTGACGCTTCAAGGCGTGAAGCACGTACCTGCTATCGCTAAGAACCTGATCTCGGGAGGTTTACTCTGTAATGCAGGCCTCAGAATGGACATCAATGCTGGCCAGATGGTGATGTCTATCAAGGGAACATATTTCGGGAAAGCTTTTTATACCGAAGGAATGTTCAAGATTCAGCTTGTAAATCAGTCCAATGTAATTAATGTAATTAATGAAATCTCTCCTTCTGCTTATACTCTTGAGTTGTGGCTTAATAGGCTAGGACATGTTCATTGTAAACGAATAAACAGAATGTCTAGTCTAGGACTTATCTCCAAGTGTGGGGGTAAGGTAGAGAAATGTGAAGTTTGTGCTCAAACAAAGATCACAAGGAAACCCTTTCCTCGGGTTAATCGAAGTACAGATCTTCTGGAGTTGGTACACTCAGATATCTGTTGTAGTGACCCGCTCCGCCCTAGCGGAACGCCGATTCCAAACGGCAAGTGCAACGACTCAAACGAGCCGTCGACCCGAAGAGTTGCTTCGACCCGATGAAGTGTCGATGCGAATCGATGCAAGGCTTGCATTGGCCCGACAAGATGAATCCAGACTTAGACTATCGAAGGCGTGCTCGGAGGATCGCTCGGCCGATGCGAACATCGCTAAGGTGGGTGGCTCCGATGAACCCGTCTGTGCTTAGCCTAGACACATAACAATGCGGACACTATCACGAGAATCGCTAGGCGACAACACCATGCATGTTAATAAATGATTCAACGCACCTAGCTAAGGGAATAATCCTATCTTGCATGCTTGTTTAGAACATGGAAAAGAACTCGGCAATTATAGAAACGCTCGTACCACGCTCTACGCTCGTGCTACGGCACAAGCTCACGTTCATGTCCCGTATACGTTCAAACAATGAAACAATGAATGGTTTACAACAATGAAACGGGAAGGCTATCAACATAGTCGCTCCGAGTAGAGTTTAGCAACATTGGAAGGCTATGGGACCGATGGGTCGCCAAGGCGACTCCCACACTGGGAGTTGCGTAATGCATGAATGAATGAATCAACGAATGAATGAACAAACACATGAATGACTCTATGAACATACGAACAAGTGAAAGAATAACATGAAAAGAAAGAATACATGAAAGATAAGACGCTAGCGACAGGTATGACGGGCACGTGCAACGGGGCTCGCTACCCGCGCTGTACGGACGCCAACCTGGTCGTTAACGCATTATGGCATGAAAGATAAGACATGGAAGACGCTAGCGACAGGTATGACGGGCACGTGCAACGGGGCTTGCTACCCGCGCTGTACGGACGCCAACCTGGTCGTTAACGCATTATGGCTAAGGGTTAGCCTACGGCTCAGAGATAGCCGCTAAGTAAAAGACAAGATAATACGAAATGGTCGTGGACAAACGGCACGGGCGATGGGGGGGTAAACCGTGGCCGTCGTGTGGAAGGATTCTGCGGCACGGGCGTTGGGGGGGTAAACCGTGGCCGGCCTAGGCAGAATCAATACGGCGCTTACGGGCTGCTTGGGTGCGGGCTTGGGCACCAAGAGACGTAAGTAGGAGGGTATATTCAAGAGACTTAACGGGTGTACCAGCCATCACCCTACGCTAAGTTGAGAATTGCCACAGGGGAATGTCCTAAATGGCTTGTAAAGCCAGCGACCCGTGCATGTAGATTAAGTGGACTATGCTGGTGGCAATCCACGTGCAAGTTCTTGCATTGAAATCAAAGTAATCTAAGTTAAATGAACAAGTGCCTCCTGAACATGAACATGCCCGAAATATAACACTCAGAACATGCTTGAAATGTAACCTGCTGAACATGCTCGATATGTAACACTCCTGAACATGCTTGAACGAAATACCCGAAACATGCTTGAATTATAACACTCTAAAAACGTGCCTACGACGTGTTAGAACATGCCCCCGACGTGCTAGAATCCCGAGACATGGACACACACTCGATATTGAATGCGTACATGAATCGTGTTATGTTATTATACATGAATTGTGGTTTAACTTGGTTTACCTTGAACAGGGAAGGCCGGACGGTAAGTATGGGTAAGTCGTGCATGTATTTCTCATGCGACACTTGAATTCGGTAACACGAGATAGGCTATGCAATATGCCATGAAATTGATCCTAAGGCAAGATTAGAAAGACAATGAATGATAGAGATGCACAAAAGATTATAGAACGTGTTTGGTAATGATGGCATTGTGGGCGAGCCAGCCTCCCCACCAGTGCATAACAATGTACTGATAACCCCACAGTCTGCTTGCAGGATAGCAGGAGACGCCGGCGGGTGCGGAGCTTCCGTCGAACGTGTCAAGGCGTGGAGCCAACTCTGGGGCCTTGGAACGTTGCAAGAAGCTGAAGCACCCTATACAGGACATAATGTATCGGAACATCGCCATGTATCCTTCCATGTTGTAAGCCATTTGGCACGCCTTTTATGTTTCAGAGAGAGAGAGAGAGCTTGAGTGACTTGTAATACCGGCCTAGCGCCGCTTGTAAACTTGTTGAATATCAATAAAGAATTTGGTTTCGCTTCAATTGTGTTCATTTATATTCCGCTGCAAATGGGGACACTCTGTGCGACTCTGTGGCCTAGAACTCAAATCGGCCGTTTCTGGACTTGGCCTTGTACGGGCGCAACCTAGGCCCGTGCGGCATCACGCCTTAGCGAGGATGATCGCTCCTACGGGAGCGGGGCGTGACAGATTGGTATCAGAGCACGGCTTTACGTCCTTGGACATCATTTCGATTCTCTCAGTTTTGAAAGCTCGGTTGGAAGAAAAGATGTATACGCTCTCTCTCGCTGTGCCTTGGGATGTTCCATACAATAAGTCTAATACTTTCAAAAGCTCGTACAAGTACTCGGTTGCACGGGATCGATAGGCGAAGGCCTTTGTGCCGAACGACGTTAAACATGACTCGATTGAAAACACATGCAAAGTTAACATGTCTCATACGTGCCCAACTAGTCTTGCGTTGACCCTAGCAACTGAGCGTGCAAAACATGAATATAGTCCATGCGGGATGGTTAAGCGGTACAACTTAGTCCGCGTGTCGCGCACCTCGACTCTTGGATGCAATCGGGTTGCGAGCGATATCAAGTATCGCTCGATCGAGAACGGAGATACACTTTGAGTGTATATCGATAGGAACGCTATCGAGTTAACGCTTAGGCGTACGCGAATGATTGACTTGGATTTTGAGGACTCGTGTGAACGACTTAGTACGTCGAGACGACGTGAGCGAGTACGCTAGAGATTCGTCGAACGAATCTGAAGGATATCTTAGTGCATGGCGCGAACGTAATTGAGGATTAGACCGTATGGCTTGAACCCGAGTGGTGTATGTGATAGGTTCGAAGAAGAATAAGAATGAGTGTCAACGACTAGTCGAGTGGCTCGAACCCTGAGTGGTGTATGGACGTTATAGAAATTGTTCGAGCGAGACTAAAGGAATTACGGATAGAACAAGTATGTCGGCGAAGCGATGCGGTCGCGCAAAGCTTTAGAACGTGTCACGCTTAGTTGATCGTGACTTCGTGTGTCCCGAACGAGATATCGTTCGGACAACTTGTGAATGGGTAACGCGTGTTAGAAATGATTCGGAACGATGGATAAAAAAATAGATGGTCTTGATCGAGGAAACTTAGAGGAACGTGCGTGCGATGTCGAATTGATGCAAATGAAATGTGACTTGAGTTTTGAATAACGATCTTGAAACGAGCTTTGAGGAAAAGCGACTGAACTTGATCTTGAGTATCGGAAAAAAAAAATTGAGGAATATCCAACTCGGACAACAGCATCAACGCACGACTCGAAATTGGTTGCAAAGGAAGATCGTCAGGTTACGCATATCGTCGATGGTATTGAGGCGTATCAAAGATCGATATGCGATAACTCGGGGGTACTCTGACTCGGCAAATGACGATCGTGCAAATGTCATTGTTCCGATGGATGTTATAATCGGGATATTGAAATGTGTCGAGGAAAAGGATAAACTTGGCTCGAGGATTTTCTGGTTGAACAAATGACGGGTAAACTATCGAATTGAAATCTTGACTTGGATGAAATGAAATGCTTGGATTTACTTCGACGATAACCCCAACGTTGACATTCTTGTCTTATGCGAGCGCAACTCCAGCCTCGCACATGCGTCACGCCGATTAGGGCGATCACTCCGCGTGAGCGCTGGTATGGTGATTCATCCAGCGGGGGTGATCAAACTTGCACGGCGTGGCAATACGATTGCTTCGACTTGTGGTTTGACGCGAAGATGACTTGAGAATGATTCGGTGTGCTTGAATGATGAAGTTTGAGGATTGAGTAGGTCCAATCCGCGTATCGAGAATGAATCAGTCTAGACGTAAGCAAGAGTTACGCCCCGATGAGAATGATTATTCCGCGAGAGCGTTGCATGGTGATTCATGAACCACCGTGGATAATCGGACTCGCGTGAGATTGGGGCGCAACGTATTGTCAAGCTAGATGAACTCGTAATCGAATACATGAATTGGAAAGAATGGATATGTGAAGTATGTGATCAGAATGAATTCGGATATACGCGGCGAATGCCTTGACGAGAATAGGTGATCGTGCTCGATGTTTAGAAATCTGAGTGACGCAAGCTTGGGTAGAAAATCCCGTACTACCGACTTTGGTTTGACCCTAGGATTGGGGTCAGTGTTGGCATTATTGTTGGGGAACTATGATTCCAATCCTGACATTGACTTAGCCTCGAAAAGATGGCCTAGCGGTTAGGCGAGACGTCACTGTTTCATGTGTTAGCAATCAAAAGATTGATCTTGAGGATTGGCATGGATGGATAGCATGAACCACGAATGTAGGAAACCCTACTCACGAGACTCGGCTGACATGCATATATTTCAGGGACGCCTGGGTATGTGCACGATGCGACTCGAGTGAGAATGACAAATTCTCTATCATGCGGCTAGGCTGAATGCAGGTATTTTGGGGACGCCTGAAATGCGTGCACGATCCGGCCAAGTGATACGATGAGTTCTAGCACGACTTGGGGAGTAAACAAGTGTCGTGAACGTGAAATCGTGCTAGTAAAAGTTGGTACAACGAATTGAACCATTGATAGGAAGTTATGCTCGACGATAGTGCAATACTTGGTCGACCCCGCTAAGAAGAAATCATACTGATTTCATGAACGAGAACGCTTGAGAAGCGAGTCGGGTTATCTCGATGACCGAGATGAACGAAAAGTGAATTTGCCTCAGCCTTCGACCCGCACATTTGACGAATTACAATGTGTCTCGTGTAACCATTCCAGTTCCATGACACGTCGAAATAGCAACCAAGACGAAGAAATACTCGAATTGAATAAGTACAATCAACTCTAAAATGAATGAAAGGCTATTCGATAAAATCGACCCAACGCGTGTGACACGGAACTTAGAAAGATATCAAGTATGGTTCGATGTCGTCGAACGATAGGACCGCTCGATGAAATTGTCTAAGAAACACGAAAACACGAGTTAAGAAATGGTAGGATGACCTGCACTCAGAAAGTCTCGAGGACGAGACTTATTTTGAGTGGTGTATTATGTAGTGACCCGCTCCGCCCTAGCGGAACGCCGATTCCAAACGGCAAGTGCAACGACTCAAACGAGCCGTCGACCCGAAGAGTTGCTTCGACCCGATGAAGTGTCGATGCGAATCGATGCAAGGCTTGCATTGGCCCGACAAGATGAATCCAGACTTAGACTATCGAAGGCGTGCTCGGAGGATCGCTCGGCCGATGCGAACATCGCTAAGGTGGGTGGCTCCGATGAACCCGTCTGTGCTTAGCCTAGACACATAACAATGCGGACACTATCACGAGAATCGCTAGGCGACAACACCATGCATGTTAATAAATGATTCAACGCACCTAGCTAAGGGAATAATCCTATCTTGCATGCTTGTTTAGAACATGGAAAAGAACTCGGCAATTATAGAAACGCTCGTACCACGCTCTACGCTCGTGCTACGGCACAAGCTCACGTTCATGTCCCGTATACGTTCAAACAATGAAACAATGAATGGTTTACAACAATGAAACGGGAAGGCTATCAACATAGTCGCTCCGAGTAGAGTTTAGCAACATTGGAAGGCTATGGGACCGATGGGTCGCCAAGGCGACTCCCACACTGGGAGTTGCGTAATGCATGAATGAATGAATCAACGAATGAATGAACAAACACATGAATGACTCTATGAACATACGAACAAGTGAAAGAATAACATGAAAAGAAAGAATACATGAAAGATAAGACGCTAGCGACAGGTATGACGGGCACGTGCAACGGGGCTCGCTACCCGCGCTGTACGGACGCCAACCTGGTCGTTAACGTATTATGGCATGAAAGATAAGACATGGAAGACGCTAGCGACAGGTATGACGGGCACGTGCAACGGGGCTTGCTACCCGCGCTGTACGGACGCCAACCTGGTCGTTAACGCATTATGGCTAAGGGTTAGCCTACGGCTCAGAGATAGCCGCTAAGTAAAAGACAAGATAATACGAAATGGTCGTGGACAAACGGCACGGGCGATGGGGGGTAAACCGTGGCCGTCGTGTGGAAGGATTCTGCGGCACGGGCGTTGGGGGGGTAAACCGTGGCCGGCCTAGGCAGAATCAATACGGCGCTTACGGGCTGCTTGGGTGCGGGCTTGGGCACCAAGAGACGTAAGTAGGAGGGTATATTCAAGAGACTTAACGGGGTGTACCAGCCATCACCCTACGCTAAGTTGAGAATTGCCACAGGGGAATGTCCTAAATGGCTTGTAAAGCCAGCGACCCGTGCATGTAGATTAAGTGGACTATGCTGGTGGCAATCCACGTGCAAGTTCTTGCATTGAAATCAAAGTAATCTAAGTTAAATGAACAAGTGCCTCCTGAACATGAACATGCCCGAAATATAACACTCAGAACATGCTTGAAATGTAACCTGCTGAACATGCTCGATATGTAACACTCCTGAACATGCTTGAATGAAATACCCGAAACATGCTTGAATTATAACACTCTAAAAACGTGCCTACGACGTGTTAGAACATGCCCCCGACGTGCTAGAATCCCGAGACATGGACACACACTCGATATTGAATGCGTACATGAATCGTGTTATGTTATTATACATGAATTGTGGTTTAACTTGGTTTACCTTGAACAGGGAAGGCCGGACGGTAAGTATGGGTAAGTCGTGCATGTATTTCTCATGCGACACTTGAATTCGGTAACACGAGATAGGCTATGCAATATGCCATGAAATTGATCCTAAGGCAAGATTAGAAAGACAATGAATGATAGAGATGCACAAAAGATTATAGAACGTGTTTGGTAATGATGGCATTGTGGGCGAGCCAGCCTCCCCACCAGTGCATAACAATGTACTGATAACCCCACAGTCTGCTTGCAGGATAGCAGGAGACGCCGGCGGGTGCGGAGCTTCCGTCGAACGTGTCAAGGCGTGGAGCCAACTCTGGGGCCTTGGAACGTTGCAAGAAGCTGAAGCACCCTATACAGGACATAATGTATCGGAACATCGCCATGTATCCTTCCATGTTGTAAGCCATTTGGCACGCCTTTTATGTTTCAGAGAGAGAGAGAGAGCTTGAGCGACTTGTAATACCGGCCTAGCGCCGCTTGTAAACTTGTTGAATATCAATAAAGAATTTGGTTTCGCTTCAATTGTGTTCATTTATATTCCGCTGCAAATGGGGACACTCTGTGCGACTCTGTGGCCTAGAACTCAAATCGGCCGTTTCTGGACTTGGCCTTGTACGGGCGCAACCTAGGCCCGTGCGGCATCACGCCTTAGCGAGGATGATCGCTCCTACGGGAGCGGGGCGTGACATCTGTGACTTCAAACAGTTCTCTACAAAGGCCGGGATGAAGTATTTCATAACCTTCATCGACGACTTCTCAAAGTATGCGTTCGTCTACTTGCTGAAGGCTAAAGACGAAGCATTCGAGAAGTTCAAGGAGTTCAGAGCCGAAGCTGAGCGGCAGACTGGACAACAACTCAAAAGGATAAGAAGTGATCGAGGTGGAGAGTACAGGTCTCATGTATTCGCATCGTTCTGTAAGGAACATGGAATTGTCAATGAGACTACGGCTCCGTACTCTCCTCAATCAAACGGAGTAGCTGAGAGGAAGAACAGGACGTTGACAGAAATGATAAATTCAATGTTGTTGACTGCTGGTCTTCCTAAGTGCTACTGGGGAGAAGCTGCATTGACGGCCACTTTTATTCTAAATAGGGTGCCTCATGCAACTTCTGACATTACTCCTCATGAACTCTGGTTCAAGGTCAGACCAAACTTGAATGTCATTCGAGTGTGGGGGTGTCTGGCATATGTCAAGCTTCCAGATCTAAAGATTCAGAAGCTTGGGACAAGGACTACAAAGACGATCTTCTTGGGGTATGCCGAGAAGAGTGATGCTCGGAGATTTCTTGATATTGAGTCAAATCATATCATTGAATCTCGCGATGCAGAATATTTTGAAGACAAGTTTGCAAGGCACAAGAATATTGTTCTTCCGGATGTTCCGGAGAATAATGAGGGTGCACAAGAGACTGAAGTCTTTAATGAAGATGTGGTCCAAGAAGATCTTATTGTTGAAACAACGGTTGAACCAGAACAAGCTGAGCCATCAGCTAAGCGTGTGAGGAGGCCGAAGGACTTCGGAAGTGACTTTGTCACCTATCATGTGGAAGCAGATCCGCTTACCTATGATGAGGCGATGAAGACCAGAGACGCGGTTTTCTGGAAGGAGGCGATTGACAATGAGATTGATTCCATCACCTCAAATAACACTTGGATGTTGGTTGATCTTCCTGAAGGAGCGAAACCCATCGGATACAAATGAATCTTCAAGAAGAAGATGAAAGCAGACGGAACTATTGACAAGTTCAAGGCTAGGTTGGTAGCCAAGGGGTTTTCTCAGAAGCAGGGGATTGACTACTTTGACACATATGCTCCAGTAGCCCGGATGACCACCATCAGAGTGTTGATTGCTCTCGCAGCAATAAATAAGATGGTGATATATCAGATGGATGTGAATACGGCTTTCCTAAATGGCGAGCTGACCGAAGAGATTTACATGCAACAGCCAGAGGGATTTGTCATCAGAGGTCTTGAAGACAAAGTCTGCAAGTTGGTTAAATCCTTGTACGGTCTTAAACAGGCTCCCAAGATGTGGCATGAGAAATTTGACAAAGTTATAAGGTCAAATGGCTACATGGTCAGCGATACGGACAAGTGTGTTTACACGAAGTTCGCTGATGGAAGAGGTATGATCGTTTGTTTGTACGTAGACGACATGCTTATCCTAGGTACGGATATTAGATGTGTCACGGAGACAAAAAAATTCATCTCAAGCAAGTTCAGTATGAAGGACTTGGGGGAAGCTGATGTGATCTTAGGGATCAAGATCATCCGGACAGACACTGGACTAGCGCTGTCACAGTCTTATTATATTAAGAAAATGATCACTCGTTATGGGTATCGGGATCTTCCAGGGATCGATACGCCGTACAGGTGTGATCTGAAGCTGAAGCCTAATTCAAGGGAAAGCGTTAGGCAGCTGGAGTATGCAAGCGTAATCGGGAGTTTGATGTATGCTACTACTGCCACAAGGCCTGACATAACTTTTGCCGTGGGAATGCTGAGTCGTTTTACGAGCAATCCAGGTGTTGAACACTGGAAAGCTGTGGAACGGGTTATGAGATATCTCAAGAAGACTCAGACATATGCACTGTACTACAGCGGAGATCCGTCGGTAGTGGAAGGCTTCAGTGATGCCAGTTGGTGCTCAGAGGTGGAGAGCGAGAGGTCCACAGGTGGATACATTTTCACAATGGGTGGAGCTGCTATATCGTGGAAGTCGAAGAAGCAGACTATGCTCTCGCGGTCATCCATGGAATCTGAGTTCTTTGCACTTGATACCGCAGCCGAGGAAGCAGAATGGCTTCGGGAGCTCATGTATGATCTTCCAGTGGTTGGGGCACAAATACCGGCGATACCGATATACTGCGACAACCAGGCGACTGCGACGGTGGCATCAAATGACATTTTCAATGGGAAGAAGAGGACTGTGCGGTTGAAGCACAGGGCAGTACACGATCTTATCAAGAGAGGTGTTATTGCAGTAATTGATGTTCGGAGTCAGGAGAACCTGGCGGATCCGTTCACCAAGGGCCTCAAGCGCCAGCTGGTCGATGACACAGCTTGTAAAATGGGCTTGAAGGCATTCTGATATTGTATTATTGTATTCCTACCATAAAGTTTTATGCTATTAGTTCAAAGATTTATCTACTAGGCATCTAGCTTTTGGTTCAAGGGAGGACCACTAATCGGAAGAATATCAGGAACGGTGGGTACATGTTCTATTGGGCATGGAGAGGTTACGGACCTATAACCACTGTTGTCTACTGTTGTTTTCTGCGGAAAACAGGTCATGTGGGAGGTTGGCTTAAATGCCTTAATGAGTTCTCAGGCATTTGGAATGTCTGGTATGCTTTACAGGAAGCATGGTAGCACAGCACTACAAGGAATGTGACTCCATGCTATGTGTGACGGTGACTCCACCATGAGGTTCTCGAAGGAGATAAAGCCTCGGCTATGTTAGCCAAGTCACAGCGGCATAGCACCGCAAATAGGCAGTTGGCCTAATGCTGTATATTGAATTAAAGAGGGATGTAGTCAGCACTACAAAGAGGAGGTGTTCCTCATGTTACGGGTGGCACAACACCACAATGAGGTAAACCCGGCTAGGGATAAAGCCTCGGCCTTGCAAGCCATGTTGTAGCGGCGTAACACCGCACAGAAGCGTAAGGCTTCATGCTGGGTAGTTTGGCACTACAAAGGGGCTAGTCCTCATGCTACGGGTAGTATGACACTACGATGAGGTTCCCGGTGATTCGGGGTAAGGTCCTCGGCTTAAGGCCATGTCATAGCGGCGTAGCACCGCAAAGGAAGCGTTGGACGCTTCATGCCATGTCTCTTTAATAAAGAACTCACCTATAGTGTATGGACAAAGAGATATCAGGCCGTCTCTTGAGGGTAAACTTGTAGACGCCCAATATTATACACTGAAACCAGGCTGGCACACGGCCTTAAATGTGCAGCCAGAAGCACATGTAACTACATTATGTGAGTGGAAAGAATTTCAGCTATGATGCAGAATTCAAGGCTTAGTCCATTCTTGTATTATAGTTTGATTTTTGACTCACGTGGGAAGATTCAAGTCTTAAGTGGCATCTATCCTAAAAGCATAATGGACAGTTACTGTGGGGAACACTCGTACTCATATATATAGGGATATGTGGGGGATTGTTGGATTTTTTAGCCTTTGTTTTGGTTTTTAGTCCCACATCGGCTAGAAAGGAATGTTTATCTCCATATATATGAGTCTTTACTCTTTATGGAGATGCACATGTAGTGCACATGGGTGTGTGCCATGTGGGATTAATTATTAATGGTATAAAGGCTTAATCAACAATTAATAAGCTGTAAGCTTTTTGCTCTTGGGAAATTTATTTCCATAGGAGCTAAGCCCCGTTGGGGCTTAGCGACTCGGACTCGGACTCGGACTCGGACTCGGACTCGGGCTCGGGCTCGGGCTCGGACTCGGGCTCAAGGGCTCATGAGGCGTAATGTGGCGTTTTGTTGGCGCACTTTGCACTTAGCACGTCAGCATCGTCGCTAGGCGCATAATGCGCTTAAGTTGCGCTCGTTGTGCGAGCCACTTGCGCGACCACGTTGCGCGGCCCGTTACGCGAGCCCAGTTACGCTGGCCCAGTTACGCAGCCCAGTACGCAGCCCAGCGTACGCAGTGTGCGTAGAGTGCGTATGTGCGTATGGCTGGCTGCATATTAGAGCGGGAGCGGTTGCAGCAGTTGCTGCATGTTCAGGAGTGGTTCTGCCACTACCCTGAAGTGCAGGCAACTGCTTGGCAACCGCCCCGTGGGCTATATATGCAGGTTCTCTCCTCTCTCTCAGTTGGTAGAAAAAATCAGAATTCCAGAGAGAAAAGAAAACTCTAAGTGTTCTTTAACACAACAGAGTAGTGAGCGTGTTTTTTAACACAAACACTAGCGCGTGGGTTCTGTTATTTCAGAAACAGAGAGAGAAGAGTAGAGCCATTGCCAGAGGAGTTCGCCGTCTTCCGAGGAGTCAGAAGAGCAGGAGTGTTCCAATGTTTTCCGTCAACCTTGCTGGTTCCTGAAAGCTGTTCGCAGAGGGCGAATAAAGCTTTGAGCAATGGTGATAATTCACCCCAGCAATTTCATCTTCTCGCCTGTCACCCTTCTGTTGCCTTTAGCATTTCTGTCAGTATCTTCTTTTTAGAAGGCACTACTGCCAGATTGCTACGATCACGAAAATCTCTTTAGATTATTCGTGAATTATGATATCTTTTTAGATCTCATAATTTGCAGAATCCTTCTGGATCTCTGTTGCAAAACCTTCTTTAAGGAATTGCATTTGAAACATTGTCTCTACAACTGTTTCAGTTTCTGTATTTTCCATCGAAAAGCGTGCCCCGGCGTTCCCGGCAATAACAATTACTTCGTTTTATCATATTGGGTAACAAAATATTTGATGAAAATGACAGTAACATTGTACCCATGGACAATTGTTGAAAATAACTGGTTTTTTTCTCTTCAACCATCTGGACCTGGGCAGGACACAGATTCTGGTTCTGATGACCAGGTTTCATTACTAATCTCAATGGACTTGCATATGATCCAATAGACTGGATTGATAGTCTGATAGAACCTATTCTCAACATAAACTTGCATATGATCCATTTTTATGACCCATCTACCTTGCATATAACTTGTTCTCAACGTAAACTGGATTGATAGTCTGATAGAACCTGTCTCAGTTAATATGGCAAGCCAACAAGTTGGACCCCAAGTCAAAAACAATCCGAGAAAGCAAGTAAGGTGGAGTGAAAATATGGATCAAGTGCTAATCAATAATCTTCTTGAGATAGTGTTGGCCGGACCAAAATGAACCGAAAAAGGGTTCAAGTCCGAGGAGTTTACAAAGGTTAAAACGCTATAGTTTTCTTACTTTCAATAATATTTAAAATGTGAGTATGTGAATGTATAATTGATGTATTTGATGCTCTACTACAGGTTATAGAGAAAGTGAGGGAAGCATGTCATATTTCTGTTTCTGTTGATAATGTGAGGGGTAGATTAAAGACTGTAAACCTCCTAAATTTTTACTATGTTTTTTTTATTAATTTATTTTGGTATTGATTTTTATTTTTGTATCGTATCTCGAGTGCGAATGCGTAAATACGTAAATACGAGATATTTGTTCATTCATATACAAATATTTTATTATTGTTTTTTTTATGAATATAGAATAAATATGTTGTTTCAATACATAGTATAAACAAATATTTTCATATCAGAAGAACATTTCACGATATTTGCCAAAACCTTTATCTTTTACTTTTATAAAAGATTATTTTATTTCTAGTTCAAATTAATTTAGAAAACTATATTTTATGTAAATACCTTATTTGCATGGATGTACAAATTTTTATTCATATATTTTTTGTATTTTCAAAATTATTTATTATTATTATTTTTAGAAAAGATATTTTGAACTTATTGTGGTAATTTAAACTTTGATTAGATTTTATTGATTTAATTTAAATAAGTTTGATTTAAATATGGGAATCATCTATATTTAATTTGGATTTAAAATTATCTAGATTTAATTGAGTTGGATTTGGATTGGATTTGGATTGAATCGGTTTTAAAATAATTTAAATTAAAAGAAAGATTAATTAAATGGGGTTTTAAATAAATACTAATCCTACTTCTACTAGGAAAACATCTCTATCTCTATCCTATCCTAACAAAGCAAACTCCAATTTATTTAAATCAAATCATATCTAATTTAGAATATAAATCTGAAATAAATATCTATATAAACCCAATACATCCTCCTTCTATCAGCCATAATTCGAAATTATTTTTAGTCTAATAAAAACTCTAAAATTCGTCATTAGAATTCAGCCCCACTTTTTAGCAGCAAGAGCAACTTGGAACGACAATATCTCCTAGCTCCGAACTCCGTTTCGCCTTCAGTTTTTTTTAAAAGAAGCGTATCGAGGTAAGGTTTCCAAAAACATATTTTAATAGACAAAATTTATTATGTATATTTTTGTAAAACTGTTTGAGTATTAGATGTCCGAAAAACAAACATATTTCGATATTTTCGTGATTTCGGCAGATTCTGGAAACAAAAATGCGATCCGTTTAGTTTTTCGGAAAGCTGATACGAAAACCTATGCCATATTCTAACTTAAGAATTTATTAAATAAATCTAATAGGTACAGTATTAATTATAATTAGATAATAGACTATTTTCAGCATCCAGAGATGTTTGTTTCGACCTTAGTTCCTCGGCAGCTGTCGTTCCAACTACTTTCCTGTCTGATCTTCGCCACCACAGTTCTCAGGACCCAGGCAAGTATACCTTGCTAATTAACTATCAAATTATTTATTTTATGTATTATTTATTTTGTTTCATATTGTTAGTTTCCTTTGTTATAAACTGCGTGTCCAAGCCGTACTTGGGTGCAAGCGACTCTATTGGTCGATTTACTATATGCATGTTAACTTAGTTTTAACGGACTACCTTCTTGTTGGGGGATATCCTTATATCTCCTTTGGCCATGACACACACACTACACGGTTGGAGACATGTTGCTAGGGACACGACTTATGGACTGGCCCTCTCTAAAGTCGTATGACGGATAGATGATCGTAACTGATATGACTAGGGTTTTAGAGACTCAAGCAGTTACAAAACTGGGCGAGCCATGGACATGACTTGAACGTGTGGGAAATAATGGGAGAGGACAGTCGCTAGTGCGTATGGGAAGCCAAACAGGTAAACCACAGTCTCCGGATGGAACTGTGACGATTTATTTGCAGATGCCCTCTGACGTTTTAGACGTTACGGACGGATACGGATTACTGGACGCCAGTTACGTACACATAGCCTAAAATCCCATCCATGCGCATGAAAGTTGTCCTCTAAATTGCACATTAGGCGGTTAGAATCTCCTTTACATATTTGTGTCTAGGATAGTCTTTTATATATTATTATTCTGACAGTTCATATTAGCTTGTTCTTCCTGTATCTTGCTACGTCCGTCTGAGGACCTGGTTCTTCCCGATGTGTGTGCTTTCATGATTCACTGCAGGTATCCTAGCCGAGATCGTGGTCTTCTCCATTTATTCGAAGATGACGTGACTTGGTTTCTCCTTGCTACTTCCACTTAGCCTTTTATATATCATGTACTTCTTCCTTTTATTTTGGTTGGTAGTGGATGTGTCTCCACCCAACATATTGTACCAAAACAATTATATGATATCTTTTATTCCCTTATTTTGTGGATAAGATTAGTTAGTATGGTTTACTATATTTTACAGCTTATGTATACATACAAGGCCCATATACTTCGTATGTATACAGCTGGCATGTATACGTACTTAGTCCGACGTATTTTGGGACTGGGGCGTTACATGTTTTTGTGGTGGCCCATACAGGTCAAGTTTGCCGTTTCGGTTACATGACTGTACCGAACGGGCCTGCAATATAGGATTAGAGTCTAGAATCTCATCCACCTACTTGATCTCATCCCTTGACTCCATTTCGATCTCTCAGGCAACTTCCTTGATTCGTCTCTTGCTAGAACTCCTCCTACCGTAATCTTATCCTTTAATGTCGGTTAGGAAGATGACTACACTGGTATATGCTCATAGGTCAAACACATGGATTACATGGACAATTGATATGCATTGAGGTCTTATTTGAGTTATAAAGGCATTTTTAACCTTAAGGAATAGTTAATTCCAAGTTGGGTAGTAGCAATATTACCATCTTCAAAAGATTGTTAAATTTTTACTACTAAGTGGTATACCCAAGAGGATAGTAGAATTGAGAAAACAAATTGAATTGATTTTTGAGTTCTGAAATTGAAGATCTTTTGAAAATATTTATGATTTAAATTGAGTTATATCTACACATCTTTGGAGGGATATAAATTTGAATTGAAAGGGGTCTTAAATATGTTTATGTTGCAGTATACTTTACGATTGACCAAACTTTAAGGACGAGTGATAAAATTTGGTAAAATTTTAGATTTTAACTTGTGTCGTATGACTGAGGATTATAAATTTATTTAGATTTTGAGTTTAAGGTTTCGATATTGGATATCAAAAAAAATATTGTGGTAAAAAAAGAAGAGAAAAATAAATTTTGATTTTTGGAAGTATGTATGATTTATGAAATCAATTTGATAAAAATCATACGTAGGATTATGGTTGATAAGTGTATTAAATTTTTTTTGGTTGAGTTTAGATTTGGACTTGTATGCTAAGAGTTATCTCGAGGATTATTTGAATTTTTTTTAAAAGTTATGATATGCTATGAAATTTAGTTTAAAAAAAGGGATTTGATGACTGATAGGATTATTTGAATATTGAGTTTTATTACAACTTTTGGGAAAAGTTACTAATGATGTGATGAAAAATTATTGATTAAAGGAATTTACATTTTAAGTTATGATTATGATTGGACGAGGTAGAATGAAAAGAAATTTGGTAGATTATTTTTCGAGAAATTCTTATTAAGAAACTTTGTGAAAGCTCGAGGTCAAGAAGTTAGACTTATAACGGTAGACAACCAAGATAGCCCTAATGAGATAGAGTAGTCCACATTAATTGCCATATCACTCATGACCATGATAGTTGTATATACTCAAGTGTAGTTGGCCATCTACCAAACCATGTGACTTTATCTCAAACTTGACTTACCTGTCCTTCCCTCAATCTAGACCTTTTACCATGACCGTCTAATCGTTTGAGAATTTCAAAAATAATTAGAACTGTATCTTGATCATACCCCATCTAGGAGACTATCTTCTCTCTAGAAACATTGTCCCTAACTTATTTTACTTTGATCTACTAGATTTCTTAATTATCTTTTTTCGTGCTTTAACTTGATCCTTTTTATTTTGTTTGCATTAATTAGCACCTCATGAACATCCACTTTCTATTTTTGATCATTTGGTGTCCCCTATCGTGACATTGATATTCGGAGCACGAGACCAGTTGTTACCTTCCAACAAATTTTATATGTAAGACCTAAACGAGCTCACCTTCATGTAGGTATATTATGTCCCACTCAAACACGTCCATTGGTACTCTATTTTTATGATATGACTTTCGGGTCATAAAAACTAGACTATAACCTTTACCATGATACCGATATATTTTTCGACCAAGGATAGGGACTCAACCTCGACTCAATTCTTTCGATCCGATATGTGATTTTGTTCTACTTAATTCCTTAAATGCTTAACTTTGTGCTATATCTTGATTGCTTGACCCATTGTCCCATCACACTATTAGTTTAACTCTTGTAAGTTGGGTAGAATGCCTTACGACCTAAATATCCTTATGACCTTAACCAAGTCTTAGACAAGTAGACCGTAGGATGACTACATAGGTACCTAGATCCTTAAGAAGTTCGAAATAATTCTACTCTCTTTCAATAATAATCTCATGTGCCTATATTTTTACCATCTTGACTAATGTTGCTACTATAAACTAGTTTTGCAAGCTTATCCATCTATCGAGCTTGTTCATGACTTATGCTATTGAGCGCGCGCTCACTAACATATTGTGAACCGGTGCATGATGGTCTGATCAACCGAGTGCACTTTGGTTCGCTTTTTACATATCGTTCTAACATGGATGGAGACATAGTTAAACTTGGCCTCTAGAGTCTCATCCACGATTGTCTTGGCAATTCTCTTTTGAACTATTCATGTCGCCTTTGGACCACGTATTCGTATTCGATAATAGCTTCTTCACACTCTTAATAGTCTTTGTCTTTCACTTATTTTGGAATGACAAAACGCTCGTACTTGATATCCCCTTAGTTGTCCCACCATCTATTGCCAAGATAGTTAGCCACCGACCAACCAATGGAACTATATCCCCATCTCGAGTTACTCGTCCTTTTCTTTGACCCTAGATTCATTATCGTGACCATCATTCACTCCCTAAATTAAATTCGTAATTTATTTCCATAGTTATCGAGATCACGATTTTCTAATGCATGTTTGTGTTGAACGTCGTGATTTGATCGATATAACTTTGTACCTTCTCGAACCCCCTACTTATTTTTAATTTCGAGGACGAAATTCTTGTAAGTTGGGTAGGATGTAAACCCCCTAAATTTTTACTATATTTTTTTATTAATTTATTTTGGTATTGATTTTTATTTTTGTATCGTACCTCGAGTGCGAATGCGTAAAGACGTAAATACGAGATATTTGTTCATTCATATACAAATATTTTGTTATTGTTTTTCTCATGAATATAGAATAAATATGTTGTTTCAATACATAGTATAAACAAATATTTTCATATCAGAAGAACATTTCACGATATTTGCCAAAACCTTTATCTTTTACTTTTATAAAAGATTATTTTATTTCTAGTTCAAATTAATTTAGAAAACTATATTTTATGTAAATACCTTATTTGCATGGATGTACAAATTTTTATTCATCTATTTTTTGGATTTTCGAAATTATTTATTATTATTATTTTTAGAAAAGATATTTTGAACTTATTGTGGTAATTTAAACTTTGATTAGATTTTATTGATTTAATTTAAATAAGTTTGATTTAAATATGGGAATCATCTATATTTAATTTGGATTTAAAATTATCTAGATTTAATTGAGTTGGATTTAGATTGGATTTGGATTGAATCGGTTTTAAAATAATTTAAATTAAAAGAAAGATTAATTAAAGGGGGTTTTAAATAAATACTAATCCTACTTCTACTAGGAAAATATCTCTATCTCTATCCTATCCTAACAAAGCAAACTCCAATTTATTTAAATCAAATCCTATCTAATTTAGAAGATAAATCTGAAATAAATATCTATATAAATCCAATACATCCCCCTTCTATCAGCCATAATTCGAAATTATTTTTAGTCTAATAAAAACTCTAAAATTCGTCATTAGAATTCAGCCCCGCTTTTTAGCAGCAAGAGCAACTTGGAACGACAATATCTCCTAGCTCCGAACTCCGTTTCGCCTCCAGTTTTTTTTAAAAGAAGCGTATCGAGGTAAGGTTTCCAAAAACATATTTTAATAGACAAAATTCATTCTGTATATTTTGTAAAACTGTTTGAGTATTAGATGTCCGAAAAACAAACATATTTCGATATTTTCGTAATTTCGGCAGATTCTGGAAACAAAAATGCGATCCGTTTAGTTTTTCGGAAAGCTGATACGAAAACCTATGCCATATTCTAACTTAAGAATTTATTAAATAAATCTAATAGGTACAGTATTAATTATAATTAGATAATAGACTATTTTCAGCATCCAGAGATGTTTGTTTCGACCTTAGTTCCTCGGCAGCTGTCGTTCCAACTACTTTTCTGTCTGATCTTCGCCACCACAGTTCTCAGGACCCAGGCAAGTATACCTTGCTAATTAACTATCAAATTATTTATTTTCTGTATTATTTATTTTGTTTCATATTGTTAGTTTCCTTTGTTATAAACTGCGCGTCCAAGCCGTACTTGGGTGCAAGCGACTCTATTGGTCGATTTACTATATGCATGTTAACTTAGTTTTAGCGGACTACCTTCTTGTTGGGGGATATCCTTATATCTCCTTTGGCCATGACACACACACTACACGGTTGGAGACATGTTGCTAGGGGCACGATTTATGGACTGGCCCTCTCTAAAGTCGTGTGACGGATAGATGATCGTAACTGATATGACTAGGGTTTTAGAGACTCAAGTAGTTACAAAACTGGGCGAGCCATGGACATGACTTGAACAGTGTGGGAAATAATGGGGGAGGACAGTCGCTAGTGCGTATGGGAAGCCAAACAGGTAAACCACAGTCTCCGGATGTAACTGTGGCGATTTATTTGCAGATGCCCTCTGACGTTTTAGACGTTACGGACGGATACGGATTACTGGACGCTAGTTACGTACACATAGCCTAAAATCCTACCCTTGCGCATGAAAGTTGTCCTCTAAATTGCACATTAGGCGGTTAGAATCTCCTTTACATATTTGTGTCTAGGATAGTCTTTTATATATTATTATTCTGACAGTTCATATTAGCTTGTTCTTCCTGTATCTTGCTACGTCCGTCTGAGGACCTGGTTCTTCCCCAGGTGTGTGCTTTCATGATTCACTGCAGGTATCCTAGCCGGGATCGTGGTCTTCTCCATTTATTCGAAGATGACGTGACTTGGTTTCTCCTTGCTACTTCCACTTAGCCTTTTATATATCATGTACTTCTTCCTTTTATTTTGGTTGGTAGTGGATGTGTCTCCACCCAACATATTGTACCAAAACAATTATATGATATCTTTTATTCCCTTATTTTGTGGATGAGATTAATTAGTATGGTTTACTACATTTTATAGCTTATGTATACATACATGGCTCATATACTTCGTATGTATACAGCTGGCATGTCTACGTACTTAGTCCTACGTATTTTGGGACTGGAACGTTACAAAGACCTTAAAAAAGGAATGTGATGACATCACGGAATTGTTCAAAACTAGTGGCTTTGGATTGGACCCTAGCGGACGAGTTTCAGCTGATCCCATCACTTGGGAGACATATATTAAGGTAAAACTTGAGGACTATTTTTGTTCAGACACTGTTTTTGTTCAGTCGAGCTATGCACATTATGTTTTGGTAAAACCTATGTTTTTGTTCAGTCAAAATTCCTGCACCATAAGCAGTTTACCCTGCACCATAAGCAGTTTACCCTGCTGTCACAAACCTATGTACACAACACTCCCACACTTTGGCACAGGTTGCACATAGATACAATCAATCTGTCCGCACTCCCACAGGTAAATGATACACACGCACAAAGGCAAACACACAACCATCAGTGTGTAAAAAGTACACAGGGCTTCTCCTGCCTGTAGTTACAACTGCACATTGCCTACAGTCAGTAAACCCCTTTTTTACCCACTACTATCTAGACACTAACACTCCAACTGAACACACACATGCCCATTCCCTATGATACAGACATGCACACATAAAATCCTTCTAAACTTGATTCACACAAATGCATTTCTTCCCAAGTACAATGACACTTAACCCTTAACCCTCAACATCTTATTATTTTAGTGTCCTTGTTTATGTTAGATGGATGGAGTCATAAATGCCCTTGGCTTTCCACAAATTGTGTTTATTTGATACAATATGATTTTCATGAACAGAAGTATCACATGCTCAGGATATGTGAACTCAAGTTGTGAACTTCCTGAACTTCCTGGGAGAACTTCATGAACTTCCTGAACTTGAGTTTTATCCAATGATTTAAATGCAGTTATGAATCATATTGTAATACCTTTCAGGAAATGCAGTTATGACTCATATTGTAATACCTTTCAGGAAGTTCCTGAACTTGAGTTCACATATCTAATCATATCAATCAGAAGTATCACATGCTCAGGATACCTTTCACGAAGTTCCTGATAGAGCAAAGATGAAAGAAAAACTATGCCCCAGGTACTATGATTTGCTTACGGTCTTTGGTAACGATGCTGCGACAGGTGATCGAGCGATTTCGGGGAATGATTTTCCTCTGATGAGCGAACCCGTGGATGACTTGGAGGGCAAAAATGATATGGAGGAAACACAACCAAGTCTTTCAATAAATGCGCATCCACATCGGTCGGTTCAAGGGGGTTCTTCACAATGACGAAAGCATATAAAACCAATGGAAGATGCTGCATTGGCCCTTGCAAAGATAGCGAAGTCCTCCGAGATGATCGTCGTTGCTTTCGACAAACAAGCCATTACTTTCGATAAACAAGCATCACAAAACTATGTGAATGGTCAAGCACTCTTGGAAAGGCTAAAAGAGATGGACATTGATCAAGGAGACATAATCACAAAATTTCTATAGCGTTCCTAAGTGCTATAACTATCATATAGCATTTCAAAACGCTATACATTGTCTATAGCGTCAATGAACGCTATAATCCATGAATAGCGTTCGTGAACGTTATAACTTTATAGCGTTCTTGTACATGGGGTTATTATAGCGGGGGCATATATAGCGGACGGAATATGCTATAACATGCATTCTACAGCGTTCAGCGCACGCTATCATATCCCATATCTGTTGTAGTGAATGGATTTGATGGAAGTATTTGAGGGGGACGAAAAAGCGGGAAAGTTCTTTCTTGAGATTACAGATGTGGAGTTCCGACGACTATGGGTCTACCGTAAGCTTGGACGAGATCTGTCCCGATGATGAATGCATTGGGTATTTTTTAATTTGGCTAAGGAATGACTAGTTAACAAATTTGTACCTATATGATACATATGTTTGTTGATGAGTGTCACCCTCACTTTTCCCAGTTAGGGGTAAAATGGTAAATTTCTATTTTATATTATTTTTGGGAATTTTATTTCATGAATATTATTATTTAATTATTATAGGAGTCGGGTTCGAATTTCATCGCATTCCGAGTTAATTCGGGACCCCGGTGAATTTCGACTTGAGCTGTAATTAGCCTGTTAGCTAACCATGGCCTACCACACTAAACTTTAGGGTTTAAGAGTTTGAACTAGTCCCCCATGAGTAATTTAGTTTAATTATAATTTTTAATTATTTTTAGCAACTTCCTAAACCTAATTTGGAATTTATTTGCATTAGGCTTAGGGAGGGGCAAACTTGTAATTACAAGTGCCCCTCACCCACACCCATGCCATGCCTTGGCCGGCCATGACAAGCCCCCCCCCCCCTCTTTCTTCTCCACTAAGCAACACTCTCTCTCTCTCTTCCAATTCAATTTCTCTCAAGTCTTCTTCTTCCTCCAACCATTTCCTTTTAGGTATTGTCACGCCCTAGAACCAGAATACTGGAGAGCGGGGGCAGACACAGCCAGCTACGTATATTGAAATAGAATACATCTCAACTATACGGTCACGGCTGTATAGATATGAGGGTTTACTACAAGCCAGCAGTCTCTTAAGGTCAAGCCTATTGTCTCAATCTCAAGCAATTAACAGAGTTACAAGATGTTTGAGCATCAAATATATATATAAGGCGTCCCAAATATTACATATTGGATGATCATGAAGCTAGTCGTACAAAATGATAGGACTAGCAAGAGTTCAGTCATACATGATCAACCCTAGGATTTGTTAATCATGTTTACAGCCCGTAGGCAGACAATAAGTAAATGTGCATCGAGCTAACAGGTGCTCGTCGGCTAAACGCCTCAAAAGAATAAATTTACATATAAGTGGGTGAAACAAAAAGGAAAACCCACTCTTGGCCCGGGTTCCGTCTAGTTGTCACCATTGGGCTGGAAACTCGGTAGATCCTCGGGAGCTGCTCCGAAATCTGGCCACACAAAACCAGCTGGGTCAAA